>RBZT01000404.1:0-134114 GCA_003693705.1 Polymyxa betae
AAAACCCTACTAAAAATATGCAATTCTCTCCATATCATACCCGCGTCAATTCCAACCCGATTCCAGCAAACGAACATGATCCGGAACCGGCTCGACGAGCCTGAAAACATTGAGCAATCACACGACCGCCAACTCCAACAGCAATCAGGACCGAGAGCCACGACACGGCTCCTGCCAAAATGGGCCAGTACGACCATACACCAAACACGACCAGCCCACCATCATACCCTCTATCACCTCTCAGTAACATTACATCAAATGATCTGATCGCAGCCCATCATCATACCCTCTATCACCTCTCAGTAACATTACATCAAATGATCTGATCGCAGCCCATCATCATACCCTCTATCACCTCTCTGTAGCAGTGACCTAGATTCTGGATTTCTATCTTTAAAAGGAGGTATTATAGTAATTATACATTACCTCTACAATTGTCTCAATAGAAAACACAGCGCCTAAACGCAGAGATTCAGATACAGATACAGTACAACTTCTTAGTTAGAGGTTTTGTGACGGTTGAACCTTGTTGAACTGAAATCAGGTTTTTTTGGTCCTTTTCAGATTCAGAACAGAATCAATTGTCGCTTTCGGATTCCCAATTGAGAATCAGATACGTTTTATTAGCGGTCGCTACTTATATGTTTCATATCCCATGATCAAGCAATACAATTGATTTGAATTTTATGTTTGCAGGGAACCAAGACCTAGACGCTAGAGATCTCACGAACCGATCAACGACGCCACAGCGTTAGTTCGTTAGATTCCCAATTCGAGAATGTTGCAAATACTGAGTATGATTGAAATCTTATGTAGAGATGAAGTTGATCCGACTCCAGCTCTGGAATAAACGTGAAATAAAGGTCTGATAATATGAATATAGAGATCTAGTTTATTATATATCAAGATGCACTAGGTACATTTACCCATCATTTGTACCATGGTGGAATGTTGCCTTCAAATCAGCCTGATCATTGCATTGTGCTGATCGACGGTCGTCTTCACGCTTGTCTAGTTGCAACGGTTTGCCCTGAAGCTGGAGTTTCCGCTCGTTCATACCATCAGAATCTACAAGTGCCTTTTTGATTGCACTAACAAGCCATGTCTAACTTGTCGAGTTTTGCTTGACGGTTCTCATTCTCTACACCTTCTCTGTCTTCTGTTCCTTTGATCACCAAGCTGCCGATGATTTTGCCACAATTCTTAATGCCCTTGGTCTTAGCCTGTTCTTCATCGTTGGCGCATTTAAAGACACTGATTCAGTCGTCCTTTCAGCATTCGATATCGGTAAGAAGCTGTGTGCTCACGTTCATGGATCTCTTCAGTTGCAGAAGATTTCCTTACCGAATCCAGTTCATTCACATCAAATGTTTAGCAAGAGCTCAAACCTTGTTTTAAAAGCAGGTCATTTTTTGTTTTCTCTAAACAATAGGGAGCGTGGGTTTGATTAGCAGGCATCTAACGAAGTTTGCATCATTCTCGTGATGAACTTAAATACTGGACCTGAATCTGAATCTCGATATTGAATTCGGTTATTGATTTTTGGCTGCTACTTTGTCTCAAAGATGCAACGTATTGTCCAATTTTCGGCATTTTGGTTTTGAACCTCTGTAGTTGAATTCCTTTCATACGAAAATACCAACGACAATATTATCCTTACTGATCCCGATTTAGCAGACGATGTAAAGCTTTCACAATCAGTTCACAATTTTATGGAAAGCATCATACTATATACAAAAGTCACATCAGAACTTGATGCCGGTTAAGCGATTGGAGTATTAAGTAATTGGCTGCAGGTTAACGTGCATATTGTAGAATGTTGAGTTAGACAGAAATGTCAATTGCTGGATGATTGCACTGTTATTTTCATATGAGCTAAACCCAAGATCATTGACATGTTTAAGTTGATTGATTTTAGACTTTCAGTTCCTGTATGGATATTCGATGAAGATCTCGAAGAGACTACCACAGAATACAGATCTCAATACGAATGATATCCTGCATATATGAATGAACATATCAGTAATGTTTTATTGTACGATATCATACAGCATATTCCTAAAAGATCGTATCATCTACCAATCCATTACGTATGTTATGGCGATATCCATAACAAAATATTCAATATTTAAAAATTTTACTATCTATTGATTAATGAATTTCTTGATGTGGTTCCAATTTGATTTGCAGACTGCAATGATGCCAATCTAGCAGATGCGATTATATCCATACTCAGATTTGGAATACCATTGCGTGAACTTGATCGGGGACCATTGACAAGATCAAGGGATAAGTCAGGTAAGTTAATTGGCGAAGTTGATGAAGACAGTGATGACCTCTTTTGAAGTTTCTTTAGGAACACTTTTAATTTCGGTGCTGGCCCTGGTGTTATACTGGCTGTAGCAGGAAATGTATTGGAGATATTGATAGAATGACGTGATTTAGGTTCAGGTATGATAGGATTGACAACTGCTAATGTAGGAGGTGACTTCTTAGTTGTATGTAGTTGATTGGATCTTGTTGATATATTGTTAGTATTAGTATGTACTATAGGATTAGATATAGATGCAATGGGTGATGATGATTCAATCCTGCTGCTACCTACATCAACATCATCCATTAATTTACTTCTCTTCATTCGTTCCCATCGCTGCCTCCACCACTGCAACATCTTCTCCATTTTGCTATCAAACATACCTCATTCGGACTGAATCAATACATTACGAAATCGTTATACCTGATACGCTTCTTAAGCTCTTGATCAGCAAGCGACGAATCGCTGATAAGACCGGCAACCTTCTCTCCCTCGTTTTCCAAAGAACTGGCAATCTGATCACAAAGATCCTGATTCTCACGTAGCAAACCCGCCTTCTCTTTACGTAATCTGACATTGTCAGCCCGTAAATCAATGAGAACTTGAGGCGCTCTCTCCCCTCGTATTTGAGCCTGTAGATCTGCAACTGTATCTTGCAGCGATGTATTCAATGACTCCAATTCCTCCACCTGCTTCCATGTAGCTTCTAACTCCTTTTCACGCTCGTCTAGAACTCGTCGTAGTTTTTTAACCTCAGCTGGAGTAACTGATATTGAGGATGACGATAACGATGATGATGCCACAGCAGTTGCCATCCGTTTACGTCGAAGAGCGCTAGCAGCTGCTGCCCAACCCATGAGGGGTTTTAAGCCATCAGAGGGACACAAAACATCTCCATTAATTGTTGATCTCAGATCATTATTATCATCAATCTTGTGATTCTCAGCACCCAGAGACAAACGATCGTCAATATTATCATTATCCTGAGGTATATCGCTGGAAATCCTGTCATCGATTCGAGTTTGATTGTTGATATAACAAGCAGCCGAATCTACATCAGTTGAGACCGTTTTAGCGATGATGTCAGAAACTGGATTCTGAGCAATCGCAATCGAAGGCTCTGAGAACCCACTCCTTTCAATTGTCATCTGGTCATCGATCATTGAATTTGTTTTAGAAAGATCTTGTACGATTGGTGACATAACATTTGAATTGAAAGTCTGGACATTGTCTTTATCGATGACGATCCCATTGGCAACTTCTGATTTAACTGATGATGAAGGTGAAACATCGCTTTTAGGTTCCTCACTGGTGCTTGATTGTGATAAATACGTTTGTGGCGGTAGGGATTGAGCAGCTTTTATAGATCGATTCAGAGCTGAATTTGAGAACTGTGGATTCGATATATTGGATGATTGCACAGTTGCAGACTGAACCCGTTCTAATACATTATTGAGTAGAAGTATCCTGCACATAGCTATAAAGTATCTCCCCAGTAAACGTCGATATCGGTCTATATCGATTTGATTGTTAGATGAATGAACAGCTATCAGCTGATTATCAGCATAACGATGCTCGTGTTTATGCTCACTAAGGGGACTTGATAAGGGCGATGATGTCGAATTCATGAACACTTCAGGCAGCATTGTGCGATTGTCCAGATTTGAATTGGTCAATTGTTGAACATTACCGAGCTTTTGACCAATGGAGCTTGTAATAGAAGTATTACTGGATGATGATGTTATCTTTCCATTAGAAGCCTTCTGTTCCTGTTCATTTATATGATGTAATCTAGGAGATGATTCTGACAATAAGCTTGTAGTCTGCTTCGGCATGTTCTCAGTGATCTTGTCCTTCGTTAAACCGCCAATATCATTAACCGAGCTACGATCGATGGAAGATATTCCGCTTTCAATTCGACTGGTAGAAGGTGATTGTAGAATATTTCCATGATTAATAGGAGATTGAGCAGATTCAATGACATCCTTTCTATTGGAAGATTTTACCCCAAGTCCAATATGATATTTAATTGGATCTGTCTGAACACATTTATCTTGATAAGTTATCCCAACTTCATCACTGTCCATTGGCAACGAATTCTTCATAGTGTTGATCGCAGGAACTGAATCGTTCTGTTTAGCAGTTAACCTTTGAGTTTTAAGATCATTGGAATTGTCAGAAGGAGGTCTCAGTATTGACTCAGATTTTGTAACAATCGAAGACATTGGTGACTGCCTCCCTGATGAGGAAGATATCTCTGTAAAGCTTGAAGTTGATAGATTAGGTGTGTTAGTAAAACCCGATTTCAAATGATATGGATGTTCGGAAGGCGATTCAGATCCAGATTTGTTCAGTAAAAGATTGTTTTGTGGTGTGGCTTGTTCATTAACGGGCTTCATTATGGCATCCTATAAACAAATCATCCAAATAAGATGGATTTAAGAGTGCAGCAGACAACGGATTTACGATTTGGAATTGCTGGATTCCAAGTGAGCTTTTGCCATTAACTAGCTGTTGCAGCAGCTGTTCAAGATGGGCTCGCTGCCGTTTCTCTTTGTCTAAATCCGATCGCATAATGTCTAAAGCTGTTAGAGAGTCATTCAGCCTCATTCGCAAATCGTGTTCTTTTTCCTCTTCAATATCCTGATCAGCACTGTTCTGTTCTTGGGCGTTGTTTTCCATAGTCTTTGACATGGATTCAACTAGAATGGATTCACCTGATAGCTGTCTGCGAATAGCCATCTTTAAATGACGAATAGTGTTTTCCAAACGGTCAATCTGTTCATTGGCTTTTGATAGCTCACTCTACTAAATATTTAGTTGAATAATTGTCAGATTATTATACACATACTTCATGAATCTTATGTGATTCTTCTAAAGACTTTACGTACGATATCAACCGGCGACCTCGATCTGATGTTGACTCTGGTTCAGTTATTGGATTTGGTTTCTCAACAGGAGGTAAAGCATTTAGCTCCCGGAGGCGGCGTTCGAGTTCATGAATGCGTTGTTCATTGTAAGCATTAACAATCTCAGCACAAAGCAATGCATTTTCCGAATTTGCACCATCCTGAATGTCACCTTTTATGGCCGTTATAAATACTGATTGTCGAGCTTGATCTAATCTAGCCAGACGCAATGCTTTCAAGTGTCGGCTGAGAAGTTTCTTCTTCAGCAGCTGTTGATGACTGAGATATTCCAATAAATCCTGACGACTTATTGATATATTATTCTCTGAATCAGCAGTTGATAACTCCCTGTTACCATTCTCGTTAGCAATAAAAACGACGATATCCAGAAACTGACATCATTGATAAACGTTTTTCTTCAGTTTTCTCTTTCTCCTTCGAGCGCTCAACGATACCTCCCATTTGGTCACGAAGCCCAGCAGCAAATTCAGCAGACTTCTGTATGTCTTGAAGAGCGTTGACAATGTTGGAACGCAACATGTAAAAATCGTATTCGCTTACTGCCAGTTGATGTTCAGATTGATCTACATATTGGTCATTGAGGAATGCAATCGTCCCGTTAAGTCGAGTAATCAGTGCCCGAATCACAGTAAAGAAGTGTTGCCTCTTTGAGTTCAAAGCTTCCCACGTCTGTTTTCGTGTCATTTCTGATATTGCCAGCATGGTATCGGCATCATGTCCAAATGTTTCTTCGAAAAATGAAGAAAGAAACTCATTCAAACGAGATGGGTATGTTGCGGCTTCTTGGAATACTGAAGTCGAATTGTTTGGCACTCCCAATTCTTCTGTAGATAACGCCCTGACTTCTGGTAATTCGATATCATTTGATTGATCATCAGTAATGTGGCTTCTAACAGCATTCACAGCATCAAGCTCCTTCTCTGATATTGTTTCTCGTTCCCCTTCATGCTCTATGGTAAGCGGAACCTTAAAGCTGGTTCGTCGAATGCTGGAAGCTCTTTTTCTGAGCAGACGCGACCTTCCCTGAGACGAATCTTGACGTCTACGAGCATATTTTGTTCTGCGGTTGAGATCTAAAGATACATCGACATTCAAATCTCTGGCCTCTACTTTCTGATCTGGTTCCAAATTAGAATTAGTAAATGCAGCCTTTTGGGAGAAATTTGGAGCCTTGGTTCGGCCAGGTTGAAGCTCTGTTAATAAAGCGAAATCATTAACAGATGAATTATCTGTCTGCAATGACGAGATTAGAGCAACTGCCTTGCTATGGGTGCGTTCAAGATCTTCAAACACAGACGGTAATTTCTTTAGATAATCGTTATCGATACCACCTGTAGTTGACAGCCTTTGGAGCATTTGTTCATGGTGTTTGTGCCCCTGATCTTCTCCATCGACCAATCCCATAAAAACAAAGATACGAATTCAATGCCGACCAAATAACAAATCCTAAAAATATCTGGTTGTTGTAGTGATCTCGAACACTGATCTTCGATAACAGAGTTCTGCATTATCTAGGTATGTATATAAGTCCTAATATTAATAAATCCAAATCACTAAACGAGCAATCATAGAGGTTGTGTGATTCATGTGTGATTGGGTACTGTAAAGTGTAAATCGCCAATAAGTGACGCACCGGGGCGTTGCGCACAAAATCCTGCAGCGTAATTTCGAGTGTTTATACAGTGGAGCTGTGTGATAAGAGTCTGTCTAATAAGCCCTGAACTTTGAATTGTGGACCAAATCTTGAATTAAGATTAGACCCTGGACCATCATTTGGGGGTTTCCCACAGTCACATTAGGGGCCCGCGAGAATCGTCGCTTTTCCTGATTCTTACGGGAGAACCGAATATCATGGGAGAATCACGGAGTTAATTTTGCGTGACAAATTCGTCGCGTTTATTCCCCCCCCCCCCTCCCCCTCGTCATGGAAAAAGCCATTTTCTCTGTATCTGCATAACAGCTCGTTAAAAAGGAATGAGGACGCCTGCCCCCCAGACGCGTACGCCTGCACGCTGCCCTTCTGCTAAGACACCGCAAAGTTCTACGACCCCTAATGCAGATGTCGGTAACGATAAATCCGTTCTAGCAAGCTAGAATGAATTTCTTGCAATGGTTTCTTGCATCGAAATACTTGAAAACTTTGACTTGTTGGAGGGAAAAGCGGCCATTCATTATTTCAACTTTGATATCCCCTCCCGGAGAATCGTTTCTTAACGAAACTTTGATACTGTACCCCCTACTATTATCTATTCATGTCAGATAAGACCGAAAACGCCAAAACGTGGGTTAGGACCCTGAACCCTGATCAACATTACCATACTCTTATTACCCAGAATTACTGTATTTGGCGTATGGAATCCCGCATGCGTTTAGGGGTCAAATTTTTCTAGTATTCTCTCTGTCTCAATGGCTCGCACTTGTGTTCGAACGAAAACAAGCGACTCTGCGTGGCCTGGGCCAGGATCCCATTAAGGGCAATAACAAAAAAAAGAGAAGGTTCGTGGAACAATATCGCCAACGTCTTTGATGATACTGTTCAGCCCGAGCAAGAGGGCTACCGCAATGCTGAGCAGTTGTACAATCGGTTCCGGGTTCGTCAATCACAACTTTGAAACGACCTGATTGCATGGATATTAGAACTTTTATTTGAAAACTTCCAATCTCGCACGACAGATACCCAACCCGCTGGGAAAAAACCCCAACGCGTTTATTCAATGCGTGAGAGTTCGAAGTCAGCAGGAATTGTGCGAATTGTATAAATCACGCATGAGAATCCCGCTGAGTGTAAGCCTACGTACGCCCTACGGGCTACGGTGGGTAGGCAACACTCTGGGAAAACTGCGCACGGCATAGAATTTGCAGAATGAGGTTCCGTCGCTGAAGAGAGCACTGTCCTCAAAGGATTCGTCGCAAATAGGAGAGGCTTTCCTTGCATCTCCGACTGAGATGAAGGCGAAGATTCTGAATGACGAGAACTCACACAACTGTCACAAATATATTCTGCTGTCGAACTCGTCGGCACGTTCGTATGTCAAGGCCATGCTACACCATCAACTAATCATCCAGGCCCGTACGAAGTCGTATCCATGACGGGTCGTCTACGGTAATGATCAACGAAAACGCAAGCTGGTTGTTTGCTGCTGTATAGTCGAACACAGACGATTTGCCTACTTTTCTTAGAGGACCAGTATCATTTGCGCTTTCTTTTCCTTGAGGTTTTCCTGATAACTTGATCCTTCATAAAAAAATAATGTAATTTATCTGTTACTGTACTCCCATCAATGAATCTCTTCGCGCTCTGCACCATTCTGAAATTCAAGCTGGCGAGCAGAATTCGAGGTATTGATCGGCCGGATTTGCACACTTCGAACTTGCGTTCGCAGGATCGGTTCATGCATTTCATGCTCGATCGAGCAGTTGTATAGACAAGGGACCCAGCGCAACCGGCGGTTCGGCCGACGGCCGGTTGTCGGCCTCCATATATGCGACCGGCAAATGAATGCTGATACAGAGGTGGAACGAGAAGATCTATGAACGCAGACCCTACGTTCCAAAAATAACTTCCGATATCTCTATTCACCAAGATTTCTTATTCCAAATAATCGCGGTCGCACTCTGGACCGACCGGTTGAGGATCTGGGCGGAATCACGCTCCTTTTAATTTGACATTCACTGCTCTAAAAATGGATCCGAAGCGCTCTAAGCTCTTCCCAAGTGCAGAATCTCTCGTAATCTTCTAGCAATTCGGACTGATCCATAATAAATGAATCATAATCTTCATTTTACAAGGAGGGACTTCGCCCGATCCATGACCCTAATCCGAACCATTAGTCTGAATAGCACCAACTATTGGATTGTGCTGTTTATTGTAAATACGCGATAACACGGCTCCATTCCAAATTACGTAATCAAGGAGGATTGTTATGTGAATCCAGAGCGGTCAAAACCCAATGTTAGAGCGCTGCGCGCCAAATTACAAGCACATCGCCATTTTCCTCGTCAATCCTCGAGGGTTGGCTCTTGGCACGGGGTAGGCCATATTGCCGCTACTTTTGACCTGATAAATGATGTGACATGTAACAATAAATACGGGAGTGTTGGCGCAGCCCTGGCTTCCCTCTTTGCTCTCTTTGTTTGGGACATGTCATGACGCCATGACTTCGCCTCCGGCTCCATCGTTTATAGATCCATTCTATATTCCGCCATCACAAGAAATTCTTGCATCACAACCGTATAGTTCGCCAGCAATACCAGGAGCTAATAATGGTTTTTCCAAAATATCAATATCTTCGAAGAATCATCATCGCCCTCTTGATCGCGTGTCAACTCTAGACCAGTCTGATGTGGAATGGAGTAAACCCCTTCTTAACTGCACAGAAGACATAATATTCGATAACCAAACAACCCAAGCCACGTCTACTGATGCTGATGACTCAAATACGCCAAGTAATGATTTAGGGTCATGCCCATCTCTCGAATGCGGGATCGAAGAATACTTTTCAATTTTGCATGCCCCGTTGGGACCCAATTTAGAGGCACTAGAGAATCCTCCATCCCCTAAAGTTTATTCAGCTGGATTCCCAGAATCATTGTCTTTACTGTCGAACCTTGATTCTCAAGATGATACAGTACACAGAAAACATGGTTTCAGTCAAAACATAAAATCAAGTGGACAGAATATCCCAAGCCCCCATTCAGCAAGCCTGTATCCGTTCGATGATGATCAATCAACATCTGACACATCAAGTCTAGTTTTTGAGTTCCTCTCGCGAGGGCTACGAAACGACTATGATGATGTCAGTCAGGTGTTTGATTTCGCTGACAACAAAGACTCTTCAAAGAAGATCAGGTGTCCGTTGTTTCCAGCCATGAAGCTTCATTGGTGCCAGACTACTCAGCCCAATTCTCCCACAGCACCTTCTGCATCTACAGGCGGTTTTATTCCCAAAATCAGACATTTTAAGAGAAAAAACAGGCTTTTTAAAAAGTCTTTTAATTATAAACAAACTGTTCTAGAGCAGTTTCATTGAGGAATGAGATTTATTATTTAAGTTCCAGATATTTGTTTCGCATCTTTATAAAACTGCGAAATTCCTGACTCCTGCACCGGAAGCTTCAGAAACTGCGACACTGACGCAGTTTCTGAACTGATCTGTTTCTTGACATCCACACTTGCCAGAACTCGACCGATTCGTATTCTGATACTTTCATTCCTAAACGATATCGCCATCAGTCATCAGGCTTAATGACCAGTGAACGACCGCCGGGGGTCCCACCGCCTCCTAATGCCAAAACCTTGGCCAGGAGCAGTAATCGTCGGAAAGGCCCCCGTCCCTATAATCTGCCCAGCATGAAGAAGAGCAATATTAGCGATTCTAACCATGTGGAAGTGATTCCATCTGGCACTACTGGTTGGGCTAAGACTCCAAAACCATCACAATCAGAAGACTCTGCGGTTTCGAATACCTGGACTGTCCCTCCTCGAGTGGCTGCAGGTAAGCCTTGTCCTCTGACCATGTGGTTTCATATTAAACTTCTATTTAGACAGGAAATTATCAGCTTTGAAAACTGTTGAATCCAGGACAAATGAAGTTACAAAAGGACTCGATCCGAAGCCAACGCCAGCGAAGGTGCCAGAGCCTGTGCCTTCGACATCTTCGGTGATTGAGAATCCATTCGGTGTTGACATCAATGTGACATCGTGGGCTCGCGAGGTGTCTCCACCGCCTCCTGCGAAACGAGCGTGGAGCGATGCTAGCCCTATGGATTTCTCTAAGCCCGTCGTATTCGACCAGACTCCTGTTGTACCAGCCGTTAAACATGCTGGCCCACTGCTTGATAATGCATGGAGACCAGCTGTTGTTAGGAAGCCAACTGTCTCTAGCATTTTGAAGAAACCGGAATCTGAAAAACAGCTCCAGAGACTTGATTCTGAAAAACAGCCCCAGAGACCTGATTCGGTGTCGTCAGCGACTCTAAATGATGTTGCTCAGGTTGAATCAGTCATACCTGGAGACCAACAGATACCAGCTACAGTTGTTGATGAAGCTGTTCAGACTATGACAATGAAGCAGAAGGCTATGGAGGCCATGAAAAGACGCCAGGAAGAAGAAAGGCTCCGAGAGGAAGGGAAAAAGGCTCGATTAGCGGAGAAACTGGCAGCATTAGAAAAAAAGAAACCTGCAGCTGCAAAACCATCGATAACATTGGCAACTATCAGTGTCATGCAACGACCTAAAAGCGCTGATGAAATGCCTGCAGCTGTTGCCGATTCGAAGTCTAGCGAACCTACTCAAAGCAATGCTGTCAAAAATTCAACGGCCGAAACAGAACCTAATTTCACGAACGTTCCTGAACCTGCCGTCGCTGAAAATGTCCATTCTGAGAAGGGCCAGGCTGCTTTTGCCTGTACCCAGAACCATCCCGAAAATGCTCGTCGTATTTCTGATGCTCGTGAACATCTTTCCGAAACTCAGAAACACTCTTCTGATTTCAGGAAAAATCGCTCTTCTGACATGCAGGATCGTTCAGAAGATCAAAAACCGTCACGCTCAGGTCGTAATCAGCGTCGTCAGGTTCATCGACGTCATCAAGACGTACCGGGATCTAGGTCATCTAGCAACGTTTGGCATCGAAGGTCAAATAGTCGAAGCGTTGATCAAGATGATGGGCAACGTTTGTTAGAAAAAGAGACAAACGAAGGCGAGAAAATGGAACCTGCGCCTGGGCTTGATTTTCCCAGCGGTGCAATTACAGACAGGGATGTCTCCAGAAGAGATGACAAGTCTAAGAGAGCACCTAAGATTATGGCCAGGAACCAGCCAAAACCGCCCGTGTCGCCACCGTCTACAGAAACCGCTCCTGCTCAATCTACGGTTCCTGTCGTCACGTCTTCCAAACTTAAATCTAAGCCGATGTACAATCATCGTAAATGGCGTGCCAAGGAGCCAGTCTCACCTTCATTACCATCACCACCGCCATCATCATCATCGCCCGTTGTTGAACAGAAGAACGACGTTGTCAATGAGAAGAAGCCGACGCCAACACTCCATCACCAGCACGGCCCTCGGCAATGGAAATCGAGGACATCTGATATTAACCAATCAAGACAATCCGATAGTTTTCCATCGTCTTCGGAAAATCAGAAGAACCTGCACAGACGAAAGCGCTTCGGTCCCGTGTTTGAGAATTCTCCAGTGGTTGGCAGTCAAGCTGGGTCATTGATGTGGTCGGCGGCTGCACCTGTAGTTGCCACAACACCTTCACCATTGCCTCCTCCCAGGTCATGGTCGACACCCAAGTCCAATAGCCACAACGCCGAACTCTTGAACCAGCAGCAGAGCCGAGCGAAAGGTTCACCGAGCGCAGCTCTTGCTAAACGGGCTCTAGCCGAGACGTTAGCATCACGATCGAGTTGATAACGATGTCTTATTATGTATACAGTATAGATAGCATCTCTAAACATTGTAAACACGCCTCTGTATTCTGCAAATAAACTTCTTCATCGAGACGAATATGCAAATCCAGATAGAGACAGATCCAACCTGGAGCTGCTCTGCTGACCTGGTGCACGTCTACCGAATCTGATAGCAGGCTTTGGTTGTTGCCTTTGTTGGGATTTTGCCAGTCTTGGGACTAGACCAGGGAATACAATCTTGCCATCGATACGACATGCGACCTGGCAGTCGTCATGGCCCATGCGATCCCGAAGGCATTGCTCATGGACGTAATGATGGCATGGGATCTGTATCATGGCATCTTGAATAGTGTTATTATTGCAGAATGAACATGTCATATTGGAGCAAGAAGCGGGTTCTAATATCCCTATTAACACATCTATTAAATGACCACCAGACATTGTCTTAAATCTCTGTCCGGGAGATGTCTTTACTAGAAAGGCAGCAAGACCATGATTATGACGTTGAATCTGAGTCCTAGCACAGACCTGACATAGATCGTACTGATCACAACAGGCACAAGTGTATCGAGTGCCAAACACCCGTCCAGAGCATGCAGCACATTGAACATAACGATGAGGTGAGCGCCGAGTCTCTGGCAGTGAAGATCTTGATTTAGGTTGAGGAGGTAATGGAGCCCAATCTGGAGCTCGACATAATGGACATGATACCTGTATATGGTTAATGATCTCTGTTCTCCAATAAATAAACAACATTTAACAGATTCAAACTTCAATTGCAATTATGCCAGCAGTATTAAACTGATAGGAACACGATGACAATGAAATGGTAAGACAGATATATATAGATATACCTGTTCTCCAATACTTTGTCTATATTGAGCCCATACTCTCATACATTGTTGATGTACACTATTACCACATCCACTCCGACAGAATGTTAATGCTTGATCATCATTGATCAATACATCCATACATATTGAGCATACATCATCTGTACTAATCTCTCTCTGTAATACACCTTCTACTTCTCCTGTCATCGCCTTCCCAGGTGCATTATTGACAGCGACTTTCCTCACTGTAGAATGCTTGCCAGATAGGATCTCAGCAACCTCTCGATCTAATAGAGCCTTCTGCCATACTAATGGATTATCAGGAGATAGACGTAAGACTTTGATCATGATAAATAATAGATGTATACATAGATCTGCTGAATCTCTACATGAACATGTCTGTGGTGATCCTATTAGAACTCGATAACGTCTTTTACATGTGCTACTACTAGTTCCTTGATCATGAGACATCACTACAAATGAAGTAGGTCCTCTCTCTTGTACCAGATATAATCTTGATGTTTGTGCTGATGATATTCGTGCAGATACCAGATCTCCAGATTTATCTCTCCATGGATACATTCGTTGATCCATAGCTGTATTAAGTATACTTACTGTACTATGTGATCTGTTCCAATGACGAACATGTCCTTGTATGGTACAAATTCACTTCTCAATGATACATCCTATATATTCGTCATATTAATACATATTGAATCTGTATACAATCATGTACATACAAATGGTATTGGTATTATATCACTATCTTGATATGTTCCATATTCACCTTCATATAGATTATGTAATAATATAATCTCCTCATGAATATGATTACGATCTTGATCATTAATACAGTTAGATATATGTACTGATTTCAGCAGATTGATGAGAAATGTTATATCAGCCTGTATAGACATTATTATTGCTTATCTCATTATTAGACACATTGACTATTACTTGATATTGAGGTATCATTGCAACTCCAGGTCGATACTGTTCATATCGGCTTCTGATTAGTTGCACGACCTGGACCAGTACGGCTGCGAATATGGTCTGATCTTGATGCTGTTTATGCAGATAGATACGTTGTAGATCACGATATAGACCACGTAGAAATAGATTGAAGACAAGAATGGGATGGGAGATATGATCGACAGGAATGGGACGAGTACGTCCTGGTCTAGACCAATGTATATGATCTAATGCAGGTATGATTATATCATTACATAGATATATACATGTGTTGATTAATGATGTAATAATTACATATTGATGTTCATGGATATCATTATGGATATCATGCAATATTGAATATACAGGATTAATAGGATCACGATCTGATCTATTCATATGTAATCTGTCAGCAACGTGATCGAATAATTGGTCAAGTATTGTGCAGGTATTGATAGCAGCTATGAGTATGTGAATAGATCTCTGAGTATTAGTATTACATAGAGATATAAGAGATGTAATAGCAGATTGTATATGGAGTCCTATATCTGTATCTACATGTACATATATAATCAGTAATATGATAGATGTATATACATGATTACATACCTGTTATATGCATACATGGATATATAGCTAATATAACATTACTAATCATATAACCAGCATGTAATATATCAATACTATCAGTACATCTCATATTGATATAACATCCTAATAATGATACTGCACTTAGACATGTTACTTGGAGATCATCATGACCAGCTAATGTTACCCTAGGTGTAACCCACTCTATAGTATACCTCAGTACTGTTATGTTACATGTCATGTTACTACACCTGCAGATACATCTATAAAATCAGGAATATTGGGAAGTATACGTTGATATATATTGGAGATATGTATATGAGTATTATATGATGATATATGATGTAGATATGGATCTAATACAGACCATATTGCACACAATGTATCCAGAATATCGTCATCATATAGATGATGTTGAATATAATATCGAACTTGATATATAACTGGATCTATATGTAGATCTGTTAGAAATTCAATCTCTGACTTGATATGTTGGAATATAGTCTTATATATAATATGATTACAATGTACTTGTTGACCTTGATATTGTATAAAGTTCAATACATCTGATATTGAATAATTCTTAGACCATATTATATAACGTCTATTAAATAGAGATATATAACGATTATATAATATATTGATATCTATCACATGTGACATTAATATCAATATACCATGCATATCACCAATACCACGATTTAATGCATTCTCCAAATGTTCTAATATCACTTGACGTGATCGTAATGACAATCTATCAATACATGTAAACATCGCTTGCCAATGGAAATATTGAATGATTACTTACAGATAGATAGATTCAGTATCATGTAAATTGATGGGTAATAATGTAATTGGTATATTGATATTGAGTATATCAGATGTGATATTGATATTATTAATAGGTGATATCCATGATATTGCAATTGGATGATGATCATGTAATAGACCAATATACAGATCTAGATGGAGATATCTGCCTATAATCACACCTATCTCTTCCTTACATAATAACGCATTATATAAATGATCTGCTGCTGTAGCTAATATATCATTAGTATTGACATCCATTATATCCATCATCTCTCTCTCTATACCAACACCATATCATGTACTGCTTAGATCGATCCATCTCTATCATGCTATTACAGACCATAATCCCAGATAGATCATGTCCAATACTGCTGGTCTTGGTCTGAAATCCTCTTCATCATCACGTCGGAAATCGATTCCTGATTCAGGAGGATCTGGATCCCGAGCACCAGCTATTGTTGAGAATTTATTAATAGATCTCGGCAAAGATCAGAAATCGAAATTACGTGATACATTGAGAAAGCAGGTATCTGTTAATGGACGAGATCGTACTAAACATGAATCAGCATCAACTGCTGCTTCAAATCGACGTCTTACTGTTAATAGTGTATTTAATCATTATTGTCGTGGATATTTACCACCTGGACAAACATTTGAATATATTGAGAAGAAAGCACAAGTTATGGATTTGAAACATTTCTATGATTTTATGAAAGATTTCGGCCTATTTCCAGGATGCTTCTCATCACGTCATGAAGTCACTCTTCTATTTCAAAAATTAAATCTCATGTCAAAGAAGAAGGAATCCCGAGTCGAACTAGGCCGAGCCCAATTCGAGACGTTTATTCAAGGCGTACTGGACCTGAAGGCACCAGCACATCAACGGGGTATGACCAGTGAAGATGCATTAAATACATGGCGTCGTGGGAAATTATCTGGAGATTTCTCATATTGGAATGAGATTATGAAACCTATGACATTTGATGATATGGATAAACTTGAGGCCAGTAAGTCCTTTAATGCAATCAACAATAATTTAATAGCGATTTATTGATTTATGACAGTTACTGAATCCCTCGGTGATGATATTCATGACCATGATGATGATGATGATGATACTCATGATATTGATGGAGCAGTACGACAGGAGATTGGAGTTCGTAATGAGCAGATACGTGAATTAATCGAGCTAATTTGTGGTCATGAACACATCCCATCACTTCCATTTTTAAAAGAATCTGTAAATATATTGTACCAAGTTATTTGCACATATTTCTATTAATTATATTGTGTATAGGGAATATCACTACCATCTCAACCAACTCATATTCAGCGATTACGTATAGAACGTGATCAGATACAGGAATGTATTACATGGGTTGCAGATCATATCAATGATCTTCATCATGATCAGATCGATCGATCTACATTACAGACTATACAACATCAACATTCTCGATTGATTCAGGAATTCAGTAACATCATCATACAGAAATATGATCTACAACATAATTATCATCAGATAATAGAACAGGTTCAGTTACCAATATGTATCATGAATTAACTGAAATATATTCTTCAGATGGAGCTCTATGAAAAACACTTTCAACAGATACAGCTATTATCTAATAATCATCATTATTTACTTCAACATCATCTGGTACAATGCAATAATCTCCTGCACATTTCTTCAATGAGTTCACATTGATCAGGATGCTGAACGTGATCGAAGCTGTCAACTACAGAATGCCAATAATGTATTGGAGAATCATCTACATGATAAGCAGCAAGAACTTGACCGATTACGATATGAATATGAGCAGAAAGTTTCATCTGATTTTCTATTTGTTACTCTGCAAAGTTTACTGATGTGATACTCAGATGTCCATTATAAGAAGTGAGCTGGAGGCGGCTACATCAGCATCAATGAAGACGAGATCCGATTTAGAATCAGAATGTCATCGTAACCGAATTCTGCAACAACAAATCGATCATGAACGTTCTGAGCGACAGCATTTATCAACACAATTAAGCAGCGTTATGGAACAGATTGAACGTGATCATGACGATCTTGTACAACGACAGAATGCCATCAATGATACAGTCGTACAAGAATTGCATCAGGCACGGGAACATGAAACGGATCGCACTCGATATCTCAATGATTCTATGAAGACATTGCTGGAGAAATTCCAAGAGATTCAAACTGAGTCACTGCGCTATCTTGATCTGTATATGGAAGAGAGACAACAATGTCTCACACTAAAAGCACAATTACTGCAGATCAACACATGCTTGGAGACCTCCCAAACACAATCTGCATCATTATTAACGTCACTGAATAATAAGGTGCAAGAATGTTCGGGATTAGAGCAGCAATTACAGGATCTACAACAAGAACGTGATCGACTCATGGAAATCAATCAGCATTATGTTGCCAATCTAAAATCCGCATCAGAATCATTAACCAGAGTTCAGTCGGAGCAATGTGAACTACAGCAATCTCTAGAAAGTAAAATCGCAGAGATGCAGCTGTTATCACACGAGAGAGAATCGGCTATTGCAGATTTGTATCTGACCAAATCTCAGCTTACAAATGCAACTGAGAAATCGCAACATTTGCAGGAATTATATGATCGTGAACAGCAACGATTTCTACAAGTCGGTAAAGTAGCAGTCTGGTGATATTTCATATCCATAAACAGTGCAGTAACTCAGGTCCAGCATGATTATCAATGCACTCAGCATAAGATTACCGAACATGAATCGCAACTGAACGAATCCAGGCAGGCCAATGCCCTATTATCGGCCACAGTCTGCAACCTGGAATCACGGCTAGATCACGTGATTGATGATATCAAACTACAAGTTGAAGACGCGATCTGTAGTAACACTCGAGCGAACAGTGACATTGAACATGTAAGCTAGGACATTAGTAGAAATATACACAGATACTCAGATCATCTCTATAGATAAACAGGGCATTGCTAGACAAACAGAATGAATACCTGGTATGTTCGTACTCTCAAACAGATGGCAACTGATCTGATCCGGATTCTTCTTAGATGGCTCAAGCTGAAACACAACTTATGTCTCAACGTCTATCTGCATTAGCAGAGGTAGATATCGTTTCCAACAGATTCTATATAGAGTTGAATTGTTCGATCAGGCTGCGGAACAACGTGAACAGAATTTGCTGGAAAAGGTGGCGGTCTGGGAGGCGACTAGCGCATGTCTGAATCGGGTATTGGATCGGAACGCAGATAGATATCATCATTTACAGGACGATCTACGAACAGAAAGGCAACAAACTGATCTATGGCACAAGCGGGCCTCTCAACTCAACATCGTACTGGACCAGATCCGGGCCATGGCTCACATCATACCGAAATATAATGAATGAAATTTGTTTTTACAAAACTCGGTATTCAATCTCGTGAGCGGTCGTCGTGGAAGCTACCTGCGAAACTTCCTCGATCGACCTGTCCTCGAACAATAGCGAACGCTTTGAACTTGATGGGGATGTCAACCAGTAATAAGCGAGAAATGCCTACGATCGACAACGTCAGAAGAACGTCCATTGATATTAACAAAGACATGCACAGACCTGATCTACCAATCATCTGATTACGAGATAGATCTATCTGATGAACAGTCTGCAGGTCTTGTAAGGCATCCGCTAGTTCAACAACACCACGTGATGTCAGTTGATTCTGTGCCAGCTGTATCTCTTCTATAGGACGAGGATTAGCTCGTAGGGCAGCCGCTATAGCACCCAGCCCGACATCTGTAATCTGATTCCTGCACGAATTAGCGAAAATCAAAAATCGGCACACTCTGGTACCTGTTTAATCGTAAACGTATAATCGTAGCATTACTTCGGAGTAGATCGGCAATAGATTCACAACCACGATCCCCAATGCAATTAGAAGATAAATCCAGGGTCGGGAATACATGCTCCCAACGGAACCTCTGCGAACTACCTCGGATGCCATTACATAACCTAAAGTGTATTTAGCAAACTCACACGTACAGGCCGAGAAGTTTATACCCGGTTACTCCAGCGCAGCTGATATTATTGCCTGAAAGACGCAGAGCTCGTAAGCGTGGATGATAGGCTAATGAATCTGAAAGCATCCGCACGCCATCGTCTTTGATATGATTGTTGGACAGTGACAGCTCTTGAAGACTTCGATTAACTTTAAGAGCTTCGACCAGAGGTCTAATAGCCACCGAGCTAATCTGATTATTGGGAAGCTTCAGAACCCGAATCGAATTGTTCTTCGCTACGATCTCGCCAATGACTTCCAGAGACCTGAAAAGCATAAGCAATATTTAAACCGCAAAAAGTCACATACGAAGGTGATAGAGCGACATTGTCGATGATCAACGATAAATTTTGTCGCATAATCAATGATTCCTTGAACACTGCTAAGACACGATGAAGATCATGCGGTTGATCGCAGATAGACAGAATATTTCTGGATGGGTCTGCTACGAAATCGATAAACTCTTTACAAGTACTTGCAAGGCCATTCTCGACATCTCTGAGATAATCTTGTAAGGCAATTTGGTCATTAATTTCCTGCTTCCACACATGAACATCTTCCTGGAATTCATCATCAAAAGACTGAACAGCAGCCAGCTCATCTAAAACAATATCAGAAAGGAACATTTCAGACAAGCCTGATATAATCTATTACAAGAGTTAATGCCGGCTTTATGAGACTTAGAAATCAGTCTAAGAACCATCTGACCATCAGCACCATCATCTGTCGTATTTCGAGAACACGACGCCCCGCTGATTAACAGTTTAAAATCCTCGTACAAATCCACCGGCTCGGACTCGATCTCCAGTTTTTGATACTGCGAAAGCTTGATCACTGCAGAGAGAGTTAAGAAACCATTCCGTAAAGCTCAAATAAAAATACTTTTGCAGGATGAAATGTTTGCTGATTTCTTATCGGAATGATACAGGCAATCTCCACGCAACTCAAAATATCGCTTCTTCGGTTTTTGTTTGACGAAAAATCCTCCCCCGATCTTTCTTACCATTAACCATCCTTTACGAATCGGGGCCTGTGATAGCAGCTCAGCTGCAGCTGCTCTCAAATCATCTTTCGATAATCGCGCCCCAGCAACTTCAGTCTGAACAGTCAAGCTTAATCGAACAACAAAACCATCAAAATACAACATTGTACCTGAGAGCTGGGTGTGCTATCAATCTCAATACGATTTTCTTCAGACTGAAATCGGTTCTGAATATCCATAGCTTCAATATGTATGGCGTAGACTTCAGATTTCAAACGAGCATTCTCAGTCTGAAGTTCGGCGATCTGACAATCGCGCTTTTCGACAGCAGCATCGAGTTCGTCAACTCGAGCGCGAAGGTCGGACTCGGAAGCTGATAGCTGCTGGAGAAGCTCATGACTCTTTTGACTGTGCTCTAATAACTGGTTATATTTGGTCTTGTACTCAGCAAGAGCCATTCGCTCCTTCGATGCTGCTACCTGACTCGCTTCCTGCACCATTGTTTAAGCATCACAACAATAATCGAGTTCTCCATACAATCATAAGTTGCATCCGCATTTCGTTTTCTTGCATACGCTCCTTAATCTGTTCCATCTCTTTTTCCTTCTTTAGCTTGATAGCATTAACTTGTTCCAAAGCTGAAGAGTCACGTCTACGGGTACCAGCAGCAGAGCTGACCAGCATCGAAATATAAAGCTCAACAGCCGCCTCATCGGGTTTACGATCGGTACAGAAATCTTGCGGTTTCAAAATGGCAGGAATCCCTAATAATATTGTGAATAACTATGTGGAATTATCGCTCTGACGGTGACCTAATCTCTCCTCTGAAACACGGAAAGCTAAGGCCAGTTTCTCAGCAGAGCTTTGACATCGAATCGCTGCAAGATCAATGGATCCAGGCACCAAACTTTCAATCAGACCACAGAACACAACGCCATCCACGAAACTCGACCAGAAATTATCAATCTGGAGGTTGGGAACGATTCCGGCGAACGTATCTGAAACCCACCGCAGCAGTTGGGATCGAAACGATGGTGCTGGAATAGCGAGATTATCGTTGTGATCGTAAGCAGAGTGATTGAAATCTAAACAAAAATCCAATCAGAAAGATGACACTTAAGTACTGGAATGACCTTTTAGGCCCTTGATAGTTAGGGCTCGTAAAAGCGACTGAAACAAATTCAAAGTCGATTTCACAACGCCATTCATAATACTATGTGGATCGATATTCAATAACAAAACGCCATGTTCTGAACAAAACTGAAAAGCTATAGCAAGGTTGTCAAGACGATGAAATCTGAGGGAAATCAGTTCCAGAAGATACGAACTGGTCCCTTGGAGTTTACGTACGACAGCTTGGGTCGCGAGTTATACGAAGGGATTCTGGCGTTGAAAGCTATTTCCAGAAGCACAATTAGACGAACGCCATCGCGAAAATCAGTCTCGATTGAGTGAGCTGGACAAGATCGTTGCTTCAGGTAGGTATTGACCCAAGCCATTATAGCACCGATATCCTGATCGAGACGGTGCCTTTCATGACGTGATAATTCAAGATCGGAAGATGAATTAGCCAAAGATATCATCGATTGTTGTAAAAACCAGGTCTAAAGATGATGTTGGATCCAAATGGGCCCATATACAATAATAAGACTGATATAGGCGGACAGGATTAAAGCAATGTATAGACCGCAATTAGCTCATGTCTTACTAAACGTAGAGACCCTTTCCTTATACATATCTACCCATATGACACAACCATACGGTTTACAGCCAACTTCCACATAAATACATGCATCAGTGAGCACAAATGCCCAACCTGGGTAATATTACCGATAGTTTACTATTTATACACTATGGTTCAATGAAAATTTATCACATCCGTCAAACAGGTGACAGAGAAATTTATGCCCATTGGTTATGTGAGTGGTTAGAACTATGTATTCCCGATCGTGATCTTCTCGCCCTGGAAGAGTCGCGTTAACACGATAAATGATGGCTCAAAGACATGTCGTTACG
The DNA here is from genome assembly GCA_003693705.1 of Polymyxa betae. NCBI lineage: Eukaryota > Endomyxa > Phytomyxea > Plasmodiophorida > Plasmodiophoridae > Polymyxa > Polymyxa betae. Next base: position 22,894 of record RBZT01000404.1, read on the forward strand.
GCTAAGCCAGCGAAGCGCTGAGATCTCTGCGAATGTTACTCCACCAATAAAACAGACCAGCACTACTTGCTTCCTCTTTTCTTGCACGCATTCTGTTGTATGATCTGCAAATAATTTTCCAGGAAGGGCTCCTAGCGCAAAGAAATAACAAACTAGAAACTGAGAGATACGGTGCACGCTACTGACCTAACGCGTCACGAATTGGATTTTCTGACCAACCAGGTTTCAACGATGATTCTACTATCCTAATAGATAGTGGAGCATAACCATGATAGGGAAAGTGCATCGAGGTTGGAGTCGTAGGAGCAGATGATGTCGCAGGTTCCCCTATTAGCGAGAACCCAGCGCGAACGCTGGAGTATGTTGATTTTGATTCCCTCTTCAGAACGTAAGAGAGCAATCTAAGATGAGATTCAGAGAAAGCAGACCTTGATAAGAAGCCCAGCGTTCTCAAGATTATCAAGAGCAACTATATACTTGAATCCGTCTAAAACAGGCGTAATTCAGCGGTGGGATGCATTAAACGTTCTCGACTCACAAGTTTGAAGGATCTCTCTTCGAATGAAATCAAACGTCTTTGCTTTGAGTCCGTTACCAACGACCGACATTAAACATGCGATACGAAGAACTTGAGTCAATGGCGCCCTTTTACCGATGAGTTCTTCAGTGTACGATTCAGTTTCGGTCATATCGGCGTTTGAGATGAGATCCAGTTGAGCTTGTGCATTCCGAAGGAATGAAGGCAACTTCGTCACCTAATTCTGCAAGTCGATATTTTGGAGATAAAATAATAATGAAGCGTAATGTCCAGGAAAAATTGAGATTAAAGATGATTTGCATCAGCCGAGAATAAAGACCTCTGCGATACGTTCAGCAATGCTGATGTGTGTCTGCAGCGCAGCATGTTCCGGCTGTACCGATTTAAACTTCTTCATGAAAGACGACATTTGTTGAATCGATTCTGCAGAATGTCGCTCCTCATACGTCTCTTGGATATGAGTGGCACGCTTTTTCAGAATGTACTTGATGGAATGGAAATTCACATCTCGAGTCTGTTTGAAGACGTCATCGTTAGAGTTTAAAGGAATTTTGGCCATTCCAGGTCGACCCTTTGCTCCAATAGTTTTCTTATCAACTTCAATAAATCCGTTTGAGATCCCAATGATTTCATCCATAAGGCCCTCATAATTCACTGTCAAGAAATTATCGCGAGCAGAAGCAAAACATTGCAGCATTACGCTGCTGTAATAAAACGCTGATCAAATCGACACGACGATCTAACAATATAATCTCGCTCACTTCCGAGGCGGCATTGTCAGGAATAGGTCGTTCATTCTTCATCTTGGAAAGCAGTTGTAATGTTCTAAAGGCCCAATCGCCTTTTCCGGAAATCTAATACACCTTTAGCAAAAATTGTGGATACAGGTATGTATGGAAAGCCTGAACCTTAGGAACTTTTCCAAACAGTTCTTCAATACTATGAATGGCCGACGCGGTGTAGAACAAGGTTGACGTATCTCCATCAACCACCATCTCCTTGAAACTGTTTTCCATACATAGGCTGATAACGTCGTCATCGCAAGGAAACAGCTGCGTACAAATCAATTATCAGAAACGCATTGAATTGAAAATACCTCAAGTTTAAGCTCAATTCTAGTGACATTTCCATAAACTTTTAGCTGAACCAATGCTGCCTCACTTAGCAGAGTACATCGTGGAACGAAACAAATATAATGGCGACGTTCAGGTCCATATTGATGAAACTGAGCAGCTAATGTCTTCAGCGCACCAATGTCAGTGGCACGAATGATATATATGATATTTGTAGATGAAGCTGGGATCGGCGAAGGGCTTAGTTCAAACATCGAATCCACTCCATGTTGTTTCAACAACGGGACCTCGATAAGTAAACCGAGCGGGCCGGATAAATTTGGGCCCAGCACCAGCGATTTTGGTCCATCAATCTCATCGAGGATCTGGGAGAAGCGTTCAGCAGATCGCTGGCGAATCTGAATTAATGGAATGCAGGCGTTTCGAAGATGGCATGTCCCAGAAGACATGACAAAATGAGATCCGAATGGAAAGCTAAAGGCGCTGCCACCTGCGTGGCCTCATGTAACAGTAGCTACTAACCCATCACTTACCTTCATTTCACCTTCGAGTTTCACGATTCCATTGTTAACCATCAGAGGTTGTACTTGGAAAAAGAGATGGGCATGAATCACAATAATCATCCCAATTCATCGAATTAATTTACACAAACCCAAAACTATGAGCTATGATGCAACATTCATGTCTGTATTGGAACAATATTATTTACAATTCGTCATCCAGACGGGCTTCGCGGTCAGCCTCACGTTCAGCCGCCCGAATTCTTTCAACGTCAATCTTTCGGTATTTGGCTGCTTCCTCCTGCATGGATTTGATTTCTTCGGAGCTTAAGCGGCCGGTGTCGTGTTGAACTTCAACATTGGCCTTGGCGCCAGAGATCTTGTCGTGGGCAGTAACGGTTAGGAGACCGTTGGCATTCAAATCGAAGCAGACATCGATTTTAGGAACACCCTTCTTGGCTTTCTGGATGCCGTTGATGGTGAATTCACCAAGCAGGTGGTTACCATCAGTAAATCCACGCTCGCCTTCAAAGATACGAATGTCGACACTGGTTTGGTAATCTTCAACGGTGGTGAACTCGTGGGACTTTCGGCAAGGAATGGAGGTGTTACGAGGAACGACAACAGCGAAGACACCGTTCTGGCACTCAATACCAAGAGACAGAGGGACGACATCAACCAGAAGCAGATTGTCAGTAGCAGAGCTACGCATTCCAGAGAGGATAGCACCCTGGATAGCAGCACCGATAGCAACAGCCTCATCAGGGTTAACAGACTTGCAGAGAACCTTGCCACCAAAGTATTCGGAGAGGATCTGCTGAACACGAGGAATACGGGTGGAACCACCGACCAGAACGATTTCATCAACTTCAGATCGCTCACACTTGGCATCACGAAGGACGCGCTCGACGGAGACCATGCAGCGCTGGAAAGTCTTATCACAGACCTCCTCGAGAGTAGCACGGCTCAGAGGGATAGAGATCTCCTCCTCACCCTCGACGGATACCTCCACGACGGTCGATTGACGAGAAGACAGCTCTCGTTTGGCAGTCTCACAAGCAGAACGAAGCTTGCGGATAGCCTTGTCGTTGCCCTTAAAGATATCCTTGCCGCGTTCTTTGGCGACCTTGCTCTGGACCCATTCGCTGAGCTCCGTGTCGAAATCTTCACCACCAAGGTGGGTATCACCAGCAGTAGCCTTCACCTCGAAGACACCATTGTGGATATGAAGCAATGAAACATCTAAAACATCATCTTAGGTAATATAGTGCTTGGAAGATGACGGGCCTTACCGAAAGTACCACCACCCAGATCGAAGACGAGAACGTTGGTTGCAGGAACTTCTTCAACTTCTTCAGAAAGAGAGTTCTTGGCCTTGATATCAAGACCGTAAGCCAAGGCGGCGGCGGTAGGTTCATTGATAATACGAAGAACGTCAAGACCAGCAATGGCACCGGCATCCTTGGTAAGACGACGCTGAGCATCATTGAAGTAAGCAGGAACGGTAATGACAGCCTTCTTGACGGGTCGGCCAAGAGCAGCTTCAGCTGTTTGCTTCATCTCTTCAAGAACCATAGCCGAGATCTGTTCAGCCTGGAACTGACGGTTGTCGACTTCGATGACAGGGCGACCGTTGGAAGCATGTTCGGTGACCTTGAAAGGCATGGACTTGATCTCGTCCAGACATTCATGGTATTGCTGACCAATGATACGCTTAATGTTGAAGAGAGTTCGCTGAGTGTTTCCAGCAGCCTGGCGCTTGGCGCTGTCACCAACAACACGGCGACCATCTTCAGTAAAAGCAACCCAAGAAGGGGTGGTCAGGTTGCCATTAGCATTGGGCAGAACGTGAGCCTTGCCATCTTTCCAGACAGCAACACAGGAGAAGGTGGTACCCAGATCGATACCGATGACGGGCTCGTTGGCGAGTTCATGCTTGCTGATGGCGTCCTGAACTTGCTCGAGGCTGTCGAGAAGCTGGCGGCTTTCTCTGTCGTGTTCCAGACCCGATTCATAGGCAGTCTTGGCGTCATACAAACGGTCAAGCTTGAAAAGGGCATAGCCAAGACGGAGCCAGGCTTTAGACCAGGTCGGGTCCAGATCCACAGCAGCCTGAGCATCAGCAGCAGCTTCATCGAATTTGGACAAAGAAGCATAAGCAGCAGATCGGTTCGAGAAGAAGACCTTGTCTGTAGAGTCGGCTTTGATCGCCTGAGAAAAGTGATGGACAGCGCCTCGGAAATCGCCCTTTGAGAAGGCTTCATTTCCCTTGGCCTTGGCCTTGGCAGCCCATACTTTAGCCTCTGGAGTACCAGCTTCAGGCATCAGGTTCAGATCACGCATTGATTGGTGCAGATTCGACATGATGGGATATTGATTTCTGGACTGAGAACCGACTTGCAGAGTGTCCTTACAAGGTCTGACGCCAAGATCCGATCCCCAATTCTTCCAGGCCAAATTCCGGAGTCCGTGGCGGTATTGTGTAACTGCGCAACGGATCGATTTGGCCGGATTAGTTTACAGCCCGTCCTGCGACCTGAATCGTTAAACTTAAGCATGAGTTTGCCCTTGTCTAATCATAGCATCCTAACAGGTTGAACGAATTACCGATGGACATCATCTTATACGTATCTACTTATAAACTGATAGTGTTAGGATGACAATACGCTCTGATGACTTAACAGATTGTGAGCCTAATCATATGAGTTCCAATATATGACCTTGTGCACTAATGTTATGGACGGTATCCCAACTGCGTGTTCGGACTTCATATCGGGCTCATTCTGCTTCTTCATACAATCCATCATGTTCAGCTATCTATTCCATGTTGGAATCCCAGTACGAAGCATACATTGTAATGGCATATAAAGCGCTGTATGATCGGTGACCATTATGTTCATGAATCAAAATCATGGTGGTCACACTCGATCTACGGCCGTCGCAATCTGCCCATATTTGATTATTTCGCATCATCATTACTGCATCTTACCATGCAGTAATATGGTGATTATTTAGCGATTCAGAATCTCCTGTATCACAGTCTATGAGATGCTGGAGCGAAACATCGCTATATTGAATGTATCTGATGATATATGGTTGCTGCTATAACCGTGGTCCATTGATCTCTTTTAAAATAGTCATGTGAGACCCCCGAGTAGCATTTACATTCTTTATCAATCAGTTTCCTATGATTTCTATGGGATATCATAGATCCCCATTGATTTCACTGTATGATTGATGCCCATGTCCTGTATGCTAAGTCGTCATTCTATTATACTCTATATGATGTTGTCGATGTTGACCAGGACCAGATTAACTCAGAGACTCTAGTTCTGCATTTAATTCCACACATTCATCATATTAATGGAATTATATTTCATTCGGTCTCACATCACCTCTCTCACTTCGTCATCACTGTATAATACACTGCATATGTTCTATCACACACACAAACACCTCTATGGGACTTTTGGTAGTTAGTCCAGATGCTGCTTGTTAGCTAACTTAGAATGGTACGGTCCTATCGAGTCGCCAGCTTTCTTGCTCGTTGTCGCGTCACGATATGGGCAGCATGTACAGCCTGGAGCCCATCAACGGTCAGATCTTGTCAGCATCGTGTCTTGCTCTGTTGTGACAGCTGGAATAAAGTGAATCTGCACGACCTCAATCATGCACTACGACAGCTGCGAAAGGTCGAGCCAGGGTTGGCGATCGGTGCCATAACCCGAGACCAGTTTATTACTAGTTTCACTTGTGTGCCTGATTCTGCATCTGTTTTCGATCGATTTGATTCCGATGGAGACCGACGTAATGATGTTGCTGAACTACTCTCTATATTGATATTATGTGCTGATGGTGATCTCGCTGGCAAATGCACAAGTTGGTCACTGGATGCCATATGCTGTCTGGACATCCCAATTGATGTTATTGTTTATCGCCAGGTGTGTTCCAGTTATACGATTTCGATCAGAATGGAATACTATCAAGAAGTGAGCTCGTACTATTAATTCGTGGTATGACAGCTGTTCCAGGATAGAATTATTTTTGCTAATTATGATGTCATCAGGCACATTACGAGCATTAGCCAAGGCGTCATCATCATTACGTATGCCACGTCTGTACATCATTGAAGAAACGGTTCAGAATGTGAGCAAAATTTCACTGCTATATGAACCATTGATATTGTGATTGATAGATTCTGGAGGCAGATCCTCATGATATCCAGGAATCGGTATCGATGACCAGATTCACACAATGGTGTCTTAAATCGGCCACATTCACATCTTTAATCGAATCCATTCGTAAACCGAGTCCTGTTCCCAGTCTGGTTTTCGATTCGATCGAGGAGAATTGCATCGGCGGCCACAGCAAATCTCTGGTATATATATGTTGAGATTGCAACAATACGGCTGATACGAGATTAACTATCATGATGTAGGGCCGAATTCGAGGTCGATACACCTGCTATGAACCGACACCCGTAATATAATGAACTAATGTTATCAGGTTGTTGGAGAGAAGGTCTATGTGCAGGTCTAAATTCAGCTGATAATCCTCAGGTTAGTGCCTCCAATCATCTCTATCTACAATCTAAGCCCGTGTTGTGCCTGAACCACAGTTTTTACTTCGTCTGAAATATCGATCCAGAGCCCGCTCCTCATCCCAAATGGTCAGCATCGTTTTAGAACGTGATCGTCTCTGCTCGGAATCGTCATCGTCACATACGCCTATGTACCTGTATCTATTCCGAGCCAAAAGCCGTTCATCTGGTCGTCTCCTGGATCTGTCATCGAACGAGCTTGTGGCAGTGACCCAGGCAGTGACAAGTGACACAGCTCATATCAATGTTAAACCTGTAGATAGTGATGTGTATATAATAATGGCGTGCCTTCAAATACGCAATCATACAGCCTCCTTCCATGTCAATGTTCATTCACAGGGACATCTAAGACCTTATCTATATGAACTTCCATTCATACAGACTCGTATCTGTAAGCTATGGTCAGGACAACATGCCAAGACGCCTCCCATCTCGGTCCAATTGGCGCCCAAACAATCGATTCGCATCGATCTCATTCAGCATAATTCGCCAGCGATGGCGTCTTTAGATGCAGAGATGGATCGTGGAGCCAAGGTCGCCTTACGCTCTATTGACCGTCATGATCGTGGACGATATCTTGTACAGAATCTCTCGCCTGATTGGCAGTATATTAGGCTATCTCCGAAATCGTCATCTACAAAGGGTTCGTTCGAGATCGTTATCATATCCGATGATAATGTCAATGGCCGTCCTAAAATCATGCCTTCGTAAGAATCAGCTGTAGTATAAGTTTCTCTTTTCAAATTGGTTGTTTTTTGTGTTTTACTTCTAGTTTTTGAAACGATGGTTTAGAGCGAATTCGACTGTGGTTGGCTACTGGCGCCCAGACGTCCTTCGGCAGATCTTGGTCCGATTTGTTGAACCGAAATCCGGCCTCGAACGCGTTCAGTTCGTCTTACAACTTCATGATATGAGAAGCAGCGAATCTAGCCTGTGTCTATGTTTATATCGAGTTGAAGAAGCGATAGGTCAAGTTAATCTATGTCGGCTACAAGTGCTGGCCCAATCTAGATTTGTATCTGGGACGGATTCAGTGTCATTAGATGTATCTCTGGCTACATCACAGATCTATATATTAGTCCCAATTATAGACAAATCTCTTGATTTAACTCAGTTTACAGTGACATGTCAATCTCGATTTCAAGATCAGCTTCAGCTCCAGCTATTACCAGATCTATATCGAGTATCGGCCACTGGAACTTGTTCGGATGACGTCCAATACAATCAGCCACAGTTTCTTATCTCATGCTCTACTTTCGTCATGGTCAGGATCGCCATCATTGCCGATCAGGAGCAACACATGTATGGATGTCGTCTGTATCGTTCAGGGAGTGGATCACGAACTGCTTTTCGACGCAAATTTCTCGTTGATGAAGACCTTTTAATGGAATCGGATCAAGGTGGATCTGTTATACTTTACATGGAGCCCAGATTGACATCCTCCATCATAATTGTTATTCATGGGCCTCCTGGGCACTTCAAAATCGTACGTATGATTTTGTTATGACCAAGACATACCAATTCAGTGACTTTTCCTTTCAGAATGTGACCTGTAGCTTACCTGTCAAATTTGAGCAATTATCGGGATCAGATGGACCGAGACCGGTCGTTGAAGCGACTTGCGACGATGGCTTCTTATCTATGAAAAACGATTCCATTGTGAAGGTCTGCGAGCGTGCCGAGCTCAGATTCACAGATTCTGAGTTCATTCCATCGCCTTCAACGCTCGGCTATGGCATAGACGATTGCCTGCGAGGATGGATGCGAATGGCAGATATTGCAGATCAGCCGCGTCTATTCGATGAAGTCATCGATCTACATGATATAGAGATACACATGAAGGCATTCAGTTGCATTGTTCAGGCATTATCTGCTCTGGCTGTAAAAACTGATCTGACATCATTCCTTCGTCGGATCTTCTCTACGAAGCAGGTCTCATACTGGTCTGTCTACAATTTGAATCTGTATCATATCGAGCTTCAGAAATGGGTTCAAATTGTCACTGATGATTATGTCCCTGTTGACTATTCGCATCAGCCCTACTTCGTTCGATATCGTGATCCGGAAGTTATCTGGTTACCTTTACTTGTCAAAGCATTGGCTAAATTACATGGAAGCTACAAGAACCTGAGTGAGCAGACCGATGTTGGCCGCCTGCTTGAGATCTTAACTGGTGAAAAACCTCTAGTATTGACCGATTTCGATATCGATCGCATCGCTGTGATATGCCCAGATCCTAGTTTTAGCATTCTCGCCATCCCGCATCTATCCAACACCAATATAGATTTGCTATTGCCATGGCATCAAGCTTATATTCTCAGTGAAATACGCCAGTCGAATGATGGACAAATACGATTAGCGGTTGTTCGACGCATTTGGGGTCGATTTGAATCATTTCGAGGAAAGTGGGCCAATGAAAGCGATCTTTGGACGTCTGTCTTGAAGAGCGATCTGGGATTTGATGAAATCGGCACCGATTCATTCTTCGCCGATCCTGTTGAGCTGGCGTTGATGTTTAAATACGTCTATATTGTTAGAGTCCCCAAGCCCAGCAATATTTTTGTAAGGCTTGTATCAGTGTGCTGCATCAAATATGCTAATAATAGGATTTGCTTGTAGAAATTTCTGACGAGCCAGGAAGGTGTATGGCACAAGTCACTATCAAATGGTATTGGATCTGTTCACAATCCGCAGTGGATGTTCGCAACGAAGCGTGTCTCTGTCGTCATCGCATTATCAACTGGATTCCGAGATAGAACGCACCAGGCCACCATAAGCTTGATTCTATGCCGAATTCGAGGCAAGCTTCCTTTGACCGACCTCAATGAACAGGACATCATTTCCAAAAACGATGCTGAAGGAAGTAAATGCAGTCAAATTGAAGTGACATTGCCTGGATCACGATCTGGAAAACCAGCTTTGTATGGGATTATTGCTTGGTTTGGCGGTCTGCCTGGCGAAAATCTTCAGGCAGCTTTCACTTTAACCGTTAAATCCACCGAGCGTATATTTCTGTCACGTTCACAGTTTGTTACTCAAGAATTGGCAGCTGACGTGCTCAGGAATAGACCCGACATTCTGAGGATACCCACTCTTATTCGCTAGATAAACAGCGTACTAAAAGATATGATATCGTTCATTTGGATTTTTTGAAGGGAACGCGAAACTTTTTTTTCACTGGAATTCGCCGAATTTCAGATCTGGCCATTGTATCGGCGTGCGGCTCCCGCTGTATGGAGACAGGGACAAGACCTCTGCGAATAATTTCTGCCACCGAATCTGATCAATGCTCTAAAATTATCTACTTAACAGGCCATCGAACATCATCTTCACCTTGAATCGATGTCGAAAGAAGATTGCTTGTGAAGTCCTCAATCGGTGCCTGCGGCTTCTCAATATATTGCGATGCATTTGGTTTGCTCAAGCTTCACACCTGTTCCAGGATTGATTCGAATTGCTCGATCAAATTCTGGTCAAGAAGAGCACCGCTGCTTGTCAGCATATCTGAAACTGACCTGAGTTCGTCAGTAAACGCGATCCTCTGTTACATATTGTGATCCAAGCAATGAGCGTGTTTGGCGGGCTCAGTACCTTCAAAAGAGCATGTTCTATTACAATGTGCTTTTCCTGCTCAGAAGAACTTGTTGAGGTAAAAGGGAGAAGCACATAAGCGCTATCCGATGGAGGTGATGTGTGTTTGCGTCGATCGGTCATCGAATGCTGCTCACACAATGGGTTAGCCATTGTGATTACAGCAGCTTTGTTCTCCTGCCATAAATACTCAAGTAACTGATGCCACCATGCATCTTCAAGTCGGTCAGTTTCTGTGCATTGCCGTATCAGCAGCGGCTTAAAACTTTCTAAGGCCAGGGTTCGTTAGGTGAATATGAATGTACCTTTCCAACTGTCAGTGCTGGGTTTATCTCCTGTTTCGGAACAATGGCGATGATGGATCCTGATAGCGTATCTTTTGAATGTACGGGTCTTAGAATCTGGTTCCTCATTGTGTACAATCCGCGCCCGATTTTGAAAACTTCGCAAGTTTGCATACATGCATGCGTCTTCAATTTGGGACATTTCCTGGGGTACCGGCGATGGCATCTGCAAACACTGACGACAGTTGGAAGTTCGAGTCTTGAGTAGATTGGTCGTACGTTCGCCGTAACTTTGAAAGAAGCCTCTAGGTTGCAAGTAATTTCCAAAACCCTGCCTCTTCTGGACATGTCGTTGTCATTTAGCTCTTGAAATATGGCTTGGATGTCTTGCAAGTCTACATTAACGATATTATGACTTATATAGGATGATAAGTGGAAATACCATTTCGGGCGAGTGCTAACTGTAGATTTGTATAAGCGCTCAGACGATTTCTCAATTGAATAATCTTAGATACGGCCTGTTGGATAGGAGATCCCATAGAGCATGTGATGAAGGAAATGTTCACTTCTGGCAAAGCCTCCACCAATTCTAAAGTCGATTTAGAGAAAAAACAGGATTGAATGGCAAGAGGAGAGAAGAACAACACATCTGACAATCCTTGACTTGGGGAACCTTTCAAAAATTCGTGTAGCTTTATGAGCTCCTGCAAGATAGAGGCATCTAGTTGGATTCAAAATCAATTTAGAGACATTCTTGTGTTATACTCGATAGCGACTTAGTGGATGCAGCTGCAGATCGACTCGAGGAGCAGGATGGTAACCACTTCAATGCATCATATGATTCTTGTAGACCATATGGTGGAGCCAGCAGCATGTGACTTCCTTTTTCTGTTAGTTGTGGGCAGATCAGTATATACATCGTCGGAACAAGCAAATTTCCAATATCAGGTCCGCCATTTGACCAAGTTCTCTGCTGGCATTGAAAATGCAACTGCATACGTACGTGTAAATGCACCCAATAATGACGAACCCTCTATCAATTACCTGGTCCCGTAACGCTATTCGAAGCTGACTATGAAATTCTTGAGCACAGACTGGGGACATGTTCTGAGACAAGCGCAGGTCGATGACAATGGCTGTCGCTGATCTCATCTTAGATATCTGATGTTCACACAGATATAACGTCTCTGCATCATGATAGAGCCCATATTGCTGTACTCTGTGTACTGTCATTCCATCATGTTATGTTACTGTCCAACATATCATAAACACGTTACTTCTACTTCATTCAGTAAACAGGGTCTGAGCGTGTCTGAAATACACTGCAATGTGATATCGAACATCGAACTTCCAGCATCACAGACGTTGGAATATCGTGAGCTCAGCTACTATGCAGATACAGTGAATGAAAGAAGTCCTATTCCATGGGATGAACGCAGCTGGCTGGTAATGAAATTGGTTTGGATGATCGATGCTGGTGCAGTCTCGGGAGGCGAGTAGGCTGCTGGGTGTTTTTAACCGTGTTTGCATGCTTGTTTATCAACCCATCATATCAGTGGTAGACTTGCCGATAAAGTTGTTTCGAGGCTGATTTTATACCCCGTTGATATTTTAACAGCTCTGAGATTGGAAGTAAATCACCCATCAGAAGCTTTGAAGGCCATGCCCTTTCGAAAAAGCGCCGCCTGTCCGGTAGTCAAATCGACTTGGGACAAGACCAAATCCAAAACCTTTTCAATTGCGTTTTTGAAAGTACAAAATGAAGAAACATGGCATGCTACCAGTACCAGTAGAAAGATATGCAGGCCGACAGGTTGAATGGCGGAATCCTGAGAAAGAATAAGCCATCGGTCGCATGTAATTGGATGTGTTCTCACATCAAACAGCTGACACAAATATGTTTATTTCGGTTTCATGCATGATCCGATGTGATTATCCATTCGAAAAAAAATGCCTCAGCTTCACTCAATGAAGTTGTGGTAATTTTTTGATCTGTTTGTTCCTATCAACAAAACTATATTGTCATTGTGGTTAGGACAGACAATCGTTCCGTTTTCATCTACGCTTTCAAACTGTTATGTCCAAAATCAAGAATGTTGCTGTCAAGCTTTTAAAAAAGTGCCCTTACGTCAACAATACGGTATATCGATTGATAGTGTTACTAAACGAGTTAATAGAAGTGTTATTATGAGATTATTGAGATTATACACTAAGACCGGCATGTGCTCTTCGTATTCTGGAGAGCACCATCAAATAGATCGTTACACGCTCTATTCATTTAGTAGGATCAGCAAGAACAGGCCATGGACCAGATTAATGAAAATCCTTTACACATATCGATCATTACTTCAAGGTGCTTCTTGGTTTCCGACGTTTTGATGTTGCCACATACAATCATCAGAGCAAGCAGAATTTCAGTCAACATAATGATCCAGTTGACAAAGTGAGCTGTGTTGCTCTAAGATGCCTTATCGTGTTTTATGAGATACATATCATACCAAGCACACTTTGTTAACTACGTTCCAATTTCGTCAATCACCGCCGATCACTTCTTTCGAATCATCTCTGAGCTCCGATGTAACATTCGAATGGATTCCTGTTTGCAATCATTTGACCTCATATAAACGTCTTCAATTCCTTGAATGGATATCAAAATATCGCCAAGTACCATCACGATCACGTAAAATCATCGCCGGTTGCATACATAGGTTCTGATGTTCTCGTCAGGACAGGATGTCATTTATTCACCAGCAAGAAAACCTGATTCGAAATCAGCCGTTAAAATCGCCCAGCTTCAGGAGCTGATCCTGGCATTAGACGAGCTAGCAATCGAGACCGATGGTGGCACATATCCCGAATGGATATTCTCAGAAGTCAAGGATCTATATACATTGCTGCGTTCGACATTCGAGCGTCTCATCAATGGCGATATGGTGCAGACGACACGCCAGGAACTGCTCGATAAAGTATATCGAATTCGTAATGGGATTGAAGATATTAAACTGGAAGCCAAGCCCGAGTCACGTAAGGTAACATAACACTATCATATTGAATGGAGAGAATATCAGCTGATACATTTCATCATATTGTAATTAGAGTCGAAGTTCGTCACCACGACGTGAACCTCGACTAACGCCACTGATATCGCATTGTACTGGAGCCGAATATTGTAAGAAGGTATTCCATACGCAGCGACAGCGAGGGCGCTGGGTTCACACACCAGGGCCTCCCAATCCGCCTCCAGAAACGGCTCGAAACCATCAGTCACGACGATGGCTGCTCGAAACTGCTGCCCTATCTGGCCGGAAACTCAAGGTAATCTGTACTTTTTCTGTGTCCTAGATTCAGGGGTGTAATCTTATGCAGTCCACAAAAAAACAATCCAAATTAGATCTGCAATTACTGCTGCTGAAAGATCGAGCGCGAAACCTGGAACAACAGCTTCATTCGGAATTGCGACGGGAATTGCGATCTGAGCAGGCTTTGTCTCGATTACGTGAAGGTAATCATTAATCGACAATACAGAAATGACGCTGATACCGTTGGTAGAAGATCGATGGGGATTTCAACAGATGCTGGACAAGTTAGATGATCTGGGCGAGATTTTGAAATATCGCCCAGTTCAAAGACCGGAATCCCCCGCCCCCGTTCAACCTCCACCTCATCCTAGACGCGAAATCGTTGTTGATAACAGCCGCATTGATGAACTTGAATTAGAGCTCCACGATATTAGAAAGCGCTACAGCAAAGATGTTACTGACCGTGAAGGTCATTAGTGACTCTATTCGTCACATTTCGTTTTGTGTTCTTAACTCTGCACAATTTTATTTGAGTCAAAGTGTTTGAATGTTTTGTTTGCTCATAATTGCTGATTGGAAATAGCACGCATTGAATCGTTGATGCAAGAAATAAAAACTCTGCGCTTGCAAATCGAAGAATTAAGAAGGGTAATCGCTTTTATTGACTCTTTATTGTTCTGAGTCTAATCAGACAAAATTGGAACTCGAAAACGAAATTGCACGGTTAAAAGCTGATTATGGTAGTGATAAGAGACTCTTGCAAGACAAATTCGACAGGTTCCTGGGTAATTGTCAGATCCAATCAATATCTTAGCAGGAGACAGGCTTCAAGAGAATGTCAGAGAACTGACACGATCCGAAAGGCGTCTTACCAAACGCGAACGTCAACTTACTGAAGACAAGGATGATTCAGAAAGGCGTCTGAAAGAGCTCGAATCAGAATTGACTCGGTATATTCTATTGGACTTTTGCCATTAACTGAAATTTCAAACGCGATCTGCTATTCCAATAGATGGTGTCATTGACTTGTCTTAGATCGAGAAGAAACGAAGAGGAGCTACTGGCAAAGCTAAATTGTCAACCAGAGGTTGCTCCAGTAGCACCTGAGCCTCCACCGAGTGTGGTGAAACCATTGTTCGATGTTGTCTCCAGGGTAATGAATTTTAGTGTATTATAGGCGTAATTAAGATAAACATTCATTTTACAGGTTCTCTGCAGATATTATCTGAACAAATTCAAAAAAGAATCCAAAATCAGGAGCGAACTGCAAGCGACTCTGGAGATGTGGGTCTGTCGCCATTGTTGATATCGAATTTTCAGAATTTAAGCATCTCAGGACGGCGAATGCTGCAGAGCGAGCACGAAGATCATCAGAACAAGAGCTTAGTGCATTGCAAAGCGGCCTGACGCAGGAAATTGACGCGCTCCGTAATCAACTGGATTCCCAAGATTTAGCGAATCGACAGCTTCAAGGCCAAACAGAGAACCTTCTAAAAGAGCGAGCGGATTTAGAACGTCGGTTAACTGTTTCTTTTGATGCCGATCGTCGAAAATCCATGGAAGAAATCAAGGGTCTGCAATCGCAGCTTGCTCTGATAAAATCAGAGCCGAAACCTGTAATTCCAGGTTTTGTTAACTGCAAACCTCCACATTTATGTTTGGGTTTTGACATTGAAGATGAATTTAACTTACATAAATCGTCTCTAGGAGCCAGCTGTTGTGGATATCGAGCCGTTCAAAAGGATGCTATTAGAGTCGTTCCATGGAGATTATCTGCATTTAGAAGACAATCCATCTGTGTTACATATCATGTTCACTCAAGGTGATGAACGAGGTGATGTTCTTATGTATATATGCCACATAGCATTGTCTTAAATCACGTTTAGTCTTATTCTCCGATCGAATTGAAAAGCTGAATCATCGAAATTTCAAAGAAAAACGGATCTTAGTTATATCGTACAATGCTTTGTATCTCTTGATGCCCAAAGCATGGGAGCTTAAGCGTGTTGTGAAGATTGATGATGTTGATAAGATAACGATGTCCAGGAGATCTGCAGATCATATTTGCATACATCACCGCAACGAAGAAGGTAAAAACATTTTGGTTCAGTAAAGCCTGAAGAAATACTAAACGAATCTTTTCTACAGATATGTTCTTCATCTCATCAAAAAGATATGAGGTAATGATGTTGTGTATTCAGATTTGGATTGCGTCGTTTGCAATTTTTTAAGAACGAGTTCTTCTCATAAGACATTACAGATCATACATTTCCTGATGAATGCGTTTAAGCAAAAGACATCGACCGATCTGCCGTACCATTTTGCAGAAAGGTACCGCAACACGAACTGGGTTTGCTGTTTGCTCATGCATTTCCAGATTCTATGTAGAGGATCACGACATGCATTATCGATTAATTGAGGTTCCAGATACGACAACAGTGAAACTGGGTCGATCCGTATTACTGGGACCAACAAAATGAAAGAATAATCGTTCCTTAATGGTTACATACAATAGCTCGAAATTGATACTTAGCTGAGTAAGCCAGAGCACATAACATCTAATTTCCAGAGAAGCAGAAGCAAGAATAACTGGCCTAATATTCCTAATGTCATAACGAAACACTGCAAACTCCATGACCACGTTCTAATAGTGCTTAAACTTTGACGAATGCGCCATCGATGGCACCACCTCTCTGAACAGGTTTGTTCGTCGCAAGGTACAGATAAGGGAATCTTTTCAGTTTTTTTTAAATCTGAGCAGCATTGGATTGATCTTGCAATAACATCCTTGATGATGGAATCGACATCAGCCGCGATCACGCATCGATCGGCAATTGAATTAATAACATTGTGCACCTCAGACTTGTCCACAGCAAATGATTTGATATCTTTGATTTTTGAGCTGCAATACGAATTTACGTCGTAGTCATGAATACGAAAACAGTCTTGAACCATCTTTTGAACGATCGCCTTACACATTGCGAACTTGTAGTTTGAGAGCGATAAAAAAACAATCTTGGAGATAACAGAACGAACATCTTGTAAATGTCGTCTGTTGACATCTCTGATAGACTTCGTGACAATCATGTCCATACTGACAGCAACAATGTCATCGCGGCTCTTCTTCCTAAAAATCTCGTGTATCAACTGATCGATAGTCGCTCGAGCAAACGCCCAATCCGCTTGGCGAACATTTTCTACGGCTGCCAACGTGATGCCCTGAACGATACTGGTAGCACACACAATATGTTCATCGCGAGATTGATGGATAACATGCTCGATGACATTATCAATAACTGAACGAACATCTCGCTCGTGTTTGATACGAACTGCAGAATGGATGGTATCGATGATGACGGATTTGAATAAATTATGATTTTGTGAGCGCTCAATAGCAGAATCAACCAATGTCTCGATCTGGGCTTTTACGAAGGAATCACGCTTTGAGAAGGCATAAACGACAGCATTCGATAATACATTGGACAGTTCAGGATCGACAGCATTCGATTTCTGAGAATCAACGACATCGAAACAACTTGTTAAAATATTATCGATGATAGAGCGAACATAGTCAGCATTATGACGATGTAAAGCACAAGCTGCTGCTTTGGCAAATGCAGAATCGATCGTTCTTGTTTTGGCATTATCAACCATCTGCCGCTGATGAATAGCGAAATCAGTAATGACAACCTGGGCATTCTCTGGGTCTCGAATCTTAGGCCAGCGAAAATGATTCTCGGAATTTGAAACCTCGGAATGGACGGCGACAGATCCACCAGAATTGTCTGAAACGACTTGGTGATCCTTGCCGACAACAGCAACCGCATCGTCGTCAAATATCTCGATGTGGGATGCTTCCGAGATCGGTGCAGGATTCTGCAATGGTAGAGAAAAGGAGACATGACGACCTGAAAGCATAGAGCCTCTGGTACCATTAACAGAAGGGGACCGAAACACATTCCGAACTGAAGATTGAGCTAATGGTTTTAGTTGAGAAGGAGATTGATGTACTTTGATAGCTTTCTCCATAGTGAATAAGTTGAGATTCATGAAGAGCACAGAAAGGAGATATACAATAGACGATCCACGATAGTCGCAATTTGACCGGATCCTGCCTGAATCACACTCGGGATATCGAACAAGATTAATCACATCTATCCAAGGTCAGGATTTTATTCTAGAAGGAGACTGGCGCCAGTTCATTGCTATTAGAGCCATCTTGCAATGAATTCCAATGCGATTGGTGCAGATTGTTTCTTGCCTGCATTGGTGAAGAAAACAGTCGGTCATTGTACTGAGTTTTCTTCTCCTCGATCGATCTCATAATGTTGTCGTAATTATTCATGTCAGCATCACGACCAACACGATATCAGCCATTATTCGGTTCAGCACACGATCCATCTTATTTCTTTGAAGTTAAATACGACGTTCTTCATCGGTTGGGCTGAGTAAATATGCTAATAGGACCAAGTTAAGCTTTTGTTAGATTTGAGGTCTACTATGGAATCTGTGTAGCAGTTAACCTGGTACTATCGTCATGGGTTATTGTTAATTGGATGTATACGGATCCATCTATTAAAATCACGACCAATCCTACATGCGATACAGTTTTGAGTGACATTAACCGATTCGGGGTCATGTAATGATGTGAAAGATTCCTTCCCTAATGGCAGACTTATTAGACATACAGATGTATAGTAGCAGCATGTGCTAATGCATTGCTGGTTCTTATACTACCGGTCATGCTAAAAGCAAGACTGATATCAATACTGGTTATCAAACTTGTCGTCATTCAAGCTCTGCTTACTATAACCAGAGCAGTATTCATTGGCATCGCCTTCGTCATCACAATCACAGAACATCTCAACACAGTCAAATGCGTTCGCGATTAGTGATATTCCCCAAAATCAAAGATTGAATTTTACTCTAGGGAATGAAAACGGGACTCTACGATAATTTTACCACCTTCACATCGTTCGCCTTCCTAGTCACTTTTTCAGAGCTAACCTTAGGCCACATGTTCTTATACGCGATCGGTCTGTTGGACGTGATCCAGGAGGCTGTTGGAATGTTCTTCCCCAGCCGTCCAATTGGCAGTGTAGACGACGAGATGAATAAACTGATTTGATTCAATGTGGTTTGGTGTTACATATTTAAACATTTGATTGAGTATAGCCTGAAATGGGGTCATGGGATCTGCCTTGATAAGACCCCAAGCTCTGTAACATAATAGACACTGCGTGTGAGTGTGTTGTGTTGTGTTGTGTCTAATAAGAGAAGGATAAAGGCCTCGCCTTTCTTGGTTGCTCTCTGTATCTCTCCCTATCATCTCTTAAGACATTCGTTGTCGTCGTCGTCCCCCTCATGTCGTCCTGTCAGTATTGCACGAATCCCAGCCGTATTGGCCTGCTCATTTTGATTTTTAGATGACCGCGCGCTAACCACATTCAGTCCCGGTATGCCTTTCTGTATTCATGAAGGCATAGTTCATTCGATTTTGTCTAGATGGTCACCTGTTCCAAGTCGAATATGCGATGGAGGCTGTGCATAAAGGAGCTACTGCTGTATGCTGATAATGTCGAATTGCTGCTCAGTCTTACTGATTGCCCATAGATTGGAGTTCGAGGCAAAGACGCCATTGTTTTAGCAGTAGAAAAAAAATCGACTGCAAAACTCCAGGTTCTTTTGCTATAGTCAAAGGTATCGGCAATAAGATCAATAATATTCTTTAGGATTCCAGGACCATTAAGAAGATTGCACGTCTTGACGATCACATCGTTCTGGCATTTGCTGGTTTGACAGCCGATGCGCGTGTTTTGATTAACAAGGCTCGGTTGGAATGTCAATCTTATCGTCTAAATGTCGAAGATGCTTGCACTGTTGAGTATATTGCTCAACATATTGCACGTATCCAGCAGGAATATACCCAGGTTTGCACTCGACATGAAACCTGTCTATTTCTTCATGTTGCATTTTGTGTTCCTTTCAGTTTCTAATTTGTTGAGTAGACGGGAGGATGCCGACCTTTTGGTATATCAACCTTGATCATTGGTTTCGACAATGATGGCTCTCCCCGGTTATTTCAAACCGATCCTTCGGGAACGTACTCGGCCTGGCTTGCCAATGCTACCGGCCGAAACTCCAAAACAGTTCGTGAATTTTTGGAAACCCACTTCAAAGAAGATCAGTCTGCAGACGTAACTGAAAACAATTGTTCTTTGACCGCAACTAATTTCAACCAGGAATCTGTCAAATTGGCTATTCGAGCTTTATTAGAGGTTGTGGAATCAGGTAGCAAGAATATCGAAATTGCTGTTCTGCGTCATGGTATGCCTCTCGAATATATGTCCGATGAAGCTGTAGAAAACCTTGTCGGCGTGATTGAGGCCGATAAAGCTGCAGAAGAAGCAGAGAAAAAGTCCAAGAAGACTGAGGCTCAGAAGTGATTCTTCTCCCATAATGGTTAGATAATGAACAGAAGTTCAATTCATCGATTGTTTCCGAAGTTTCGGTCCGTTAGGCGCTTTAAGAATGTAGCAATAATGAAGACGACGATCGATACAATCCATATTGCAAGGGCGCATATTCGATGGTATGCAGCCTTTTTGGTGACAACATCTTGGGTGAAAGGTTTATCTGTATCGTACCCTTCTGTTAACTGGATCCAGAACCATTTCCACAAGCCTGCTGTCACTAATCTTGTAACCAAATGCATCAAACCGCAAACTAATATCTGTGAAACCAGCATCAGCCTGGTTTTGACTCTCTCTAAGCCACCTACCTGAAGTATCAGATTGTTCCGAAATTCGCCAAGAAGCTTGGTCAGTTGCTGCTGAACGAAGATTATAGTTTCATGACCATCACATTCATTAGACGAACAAAGCGAATTTATCAATCGCCCATCAACCGTATCTGACGCTTGCCTGTGCCGTAATACATTAATCAGAGTTCAGTTTCTGGTCAGAAGTATATACCATTGGATTTCTGGTTGAATATCTTCAATTCCAAGTTCTCTCTTAATCTGGTTGGCATTGTATAAGAATCTGTTGAGAAGATCAAGGAAGTTCTTCAATCTCTGATTATGTTCATTGCCCAAGAACGGGAACACAGCTGGCATCCAAGCTAATTCTATATTACAGGCCCATTATCTACAAACCTTCTTCTTCCAAACCAACAACGATACGTACGTATTGTGACCGTTTGACGACAATGAGTTGACAACTGCTTCCGGATAAACTCGCTGTGGTTGATACTGGCCCATTGGGCAACAAAATCGGCCAGCGCTTGGACAAGACATCCGCCAATAACGAGAACGTGTAGGTACCTCAGAATATTATAGGCCAAGATTCGAATTTTCGTTTGAGCTGAGGTGATGTTTCGTTTCCTAATACGAAAAACCTACTGGATGAATTAGACCGGATGAATGCTTGCCGAGCAAATTCTTGGTCACTGACGTGTTGTGCACATCGAATATATGAAGCGATGCGTAAAGCAATATCAATGTTGGAGAGCAGCAGGATCAGACCCAGAGCAGATTTCAATAGGGCTTGGTAGTAATCCTGGCAATCTGATGGTTGCAATGATTCTTTCAGAGATAACATTGATAGTAGAGATGATAGCGATGCTGGTGTTCTGTCGTTCAACTTGTCAGGCAACTGACCTAATTCTAAAAGATTCTATCAAGTATCAGAAGGGATTAGAACTCGGTACATTGCAGCACTGACCTGGATTTCTTCCATTGATGGAACAGGGATTTTTGGCAGAGATATCTTGGGCCTATTACTGAGCTCAATTCCTGTCAGCAATCAGATTGTCCCTATCGTTGAACCAATCTGCTGATGCCCACCTGATGCTAATGCTGCAATCTCTGGGACATCACTCAGTTTCTCTGTGATCTTCTCCACTATGAAATCTGGCCACAATTCCATATCGACCAGCTGGAACCCTTCCCAGATCACATATTTCAGTTGATCATCCAACTTGAGTAAAGTCTCAACATCCATGTTTTCAGCATTATCATCAATATTCAGTAAAGCTGCGGTTGTGTCGATCACTAATTGTTCGCTTTCCAAAATCTTGGTTTCGAAATCACCTTAGAGGGGGAGTTAGCGTCAAAAGGCAAGTTTAGAAACAGAGATACTGGAAGCTTTGTCAAGAGATTGGAAATATTGCTGGCAACGGTTGCTAATAGTCTGATTCAAGAATGAGGAATATCGATTGAAGGTATCTGGAACCGAAACAGATGTCGGAAATGATGTAGAAGGCACCAATCCAATCCATGATAGAAATCTCAGCTGTACACAGCAATTAGGAAGGCTTCGATCAGTGTTGAAATAGTTGATCATACGCTAGTCACTGCATGCAGGATGAAAATGATCACTAAACAGGTAGCCTGAGTCTGAAGACGAACACCCGTTGGGACGTCAATCGCTGCTGTTAACCCTGGTTTCTTCCAGTCATCGTGGTCGTCGCCTTGCACAGATTCATGAGTCTAGGTTCATGTCATTGACGATGGTGTTGCAGACTCTTCAATACGGACATCATCGATTGAATTGAAGATATCAATGTCAAAATCATTGCCATCATCAACGGATCCTTGATCTGGCCATTCTAATGAAACTGCATCGTAGCCGTCTGTTGATTGTTCAACACTATCACGTCGCTGACGTTCATTAAGACTCAATGATCTTGGTCTCATTCGATATGAGATTTTGATTCGAACACTGAAAACTGACACACTGACAACCGTTTCTGATTCTGATTCAGACTTCCGATCTATCAAACCCATCAATGTGAAACAATATTTAAAGTACCCTGGGTTTTTGGGTATTATATATTGTATAATAAACTAATCTAAATTCAGCAAGTCACCCTGTACTGCAAAGGTAGCAGTCTGAGCCTGCCTTGGGCGTCGATTGTTGACGCGAGTTGGGCGTTCCAAATTAGCATGCGCTAAACCGGTCTCTAAGAGAGGTTCTACAGCCGTTGAAACCGAGCTTGATAATACAGGAGACTTCTTCGAACAATCTGACTCAGGGATTGGACTACCTGGGGCTAAAGGCGTCTTCGTGGCATCACACTATTTCGTGAATTAAATTCTGGAAAACCGACCGTTCTGAGGCAGTACCTTGTCGTCGGAGGCAAATCCTTTTGACTTTTTCAGAGCCAGAGCTTTAGGCTGCTGCGGTCCCATAAACATTGCCGGATTTAGGTTGAGCTGAGTTTGTAAATCAGCAATTTTACTACTGGTTTTAGTACTTGATGCCCCAGCTAGTGTTTTCTGCTAGCGGTTTTTCAATTAATGGAAGCGTCTGTTAAAGGGCAATACTGACCTTATCGTTTTTGTTCTCTTCAACCACTTCCAAAGGAGATTTCACTTTTTCGTTCTCATTACTTATAATCTTCTTTTCAGTGATCGACGATGGCTCCTAATTTGATACGTGATTAGGACATTTCAATAATGATCAGGATCCTGACCTCTTCCGTCTGAGATAAACTGGATAGAATCTCGGATACATTCGTTTTATGTCCAGGTCGAGTACGAACGATAAATCCAGAACTATCCAGTTGGGAGATATCGATGCGGTTTAAGCGCAGCGTCTGGATAAATAATATGACATTCTCCATAGCCTCAGAAGATATTTGCCCCATATCTTCACGAATCACATGGGGTAAGTCATTCTGACAATAATAAGAACAATGAGAGTTCATCAATTATTTGCTTCTACCATTATCTCTTGGTATTGATCGCGAATTGATTTCATATTTTCAGGGGGTACTGGCCCAGGTAATGGTCGATTATTGATCTTCGCTGAGAATTCCTCATATTCAATTTCTGCTGTCACCTGGAAACCACAACGTTAGATTTAGCGAAATATCCAACAAAGTGGAGGACCGCTTGCAACGCTTCTATCAGTGCATCGGATTGGAAGAAGTGCATAGCACAGCGATCTGAGGGTCAAGTTAGATCGGCAACCAATATATTACGTTTGTAGGACGTACAGAACTCCCTGGACGCACGAAGGAAATGGCTCTCAACGGCTCTGTCGGCATAATTTTGAGCAATATTCGCTGCTGTCATAAACTCGAAATAGAGGCATAGATTCCACTTGAACTCAGAGCCCATGTTCCGAAGGTCTGATCGAATGCAATTCAGAAGCCACGAGCACGAAATGAACTCGTCAAGGGCCAATCCGATTGCCTATTCAAACTTGAGTGGAGAAGAGAGAAGCTTATTGATCAGGGAAACTACAGTTTCGTCTGGAATCGATCCAGCAACTCTCTGACGGCCCATTTTGAGATCTTTCTCTAGCAATCTTATCCTCCTTTTACAATCGGCATAATCTGTGTCCTATAATCTTTTAGCAATTCGAAAGATATTGTTGGACTGTATGTTACAGCGATGTTGACATTAGTAACACGTTCATGTATACAGATCGAAGTTTGGACCAAAGCAGCTGCCTACACGCAGGCTCAGATATAACGACAACTATGTGCATCAGGGCCGACCTCATATAACATATCCATTCGCTCTGATATTTTGGCATCGTCGCTAAGACGCTTAGCGATTGTACGTTGAAACTTACACAGCAATGGCCAGTACGATTTCGATTTCAGTTTTCTAAGTTTCTGTCGAGTCTTTTCATCTAGGAATGGCATTTCCTAAGCTGATCTCGTTATTCCTGAGCTCATCTGCAAAGAAGCGGGAAATACCAGGAGCAAAGCCCATTCGGCCTTTAACTCGTCTTTCTTCAAAATGCATGATGGCGTTAGAAGCTTATCATTCTTGCTTAACTCTGTAAACAAGTTGTCCGATGCACTGCTGGGACCATTACCCATACTGGGTTCGAATTGCTTCGCTAGCGTTCTCGAATAATTCGGCAAATGGTTTGATCTCGGCGAGTACAGACATATGGTCACAAAAACATCAAGGCGTTTCAAAAAAATTAAAGACGAGCACGGTCGAAAATATCTGCAGATTCGAAATGTCGAAGCTGCCGGTTCTGCTAGCCGATTTAACCGACTTGATCACAGTCGCCTGCCATCGACAAGAGAGGACTGATAAAGGCGATCCTCCTCCTTTAAATGGTGATGATGCCCTTGTTGATAAAATGGCAATAATGTTACTAACACAGTTACGTCAGATCATGTTACAGCAGTACATGAGGAGGAGAAGGAACCTCCTAACCTCTTCCAGTCATTTCGAATTGATGAGCCCTTAAGGATACTATCAGAGACAAAACCGCTCATAGAACGAGATCTAGATGGAATCAGTGACGAAATGGATCTGTCCGATTTTCAGGATGAGAGCTCGATGAGGCATTGGCTACGCGAGTACCAGAAGAAGAAGTAAAATACGATAGTGTTGCGACTGCAAACGGCATTCGAATGATTTGGAAACAGGGTTTACGTTCGGCCGCTTGTAGTTTACCCAAGCGCTGTTTTCCGTGCTCTTCATGAGATCTATAACAGAGACGATGAGAAAGTTGTGTTCGACTTCATACGATTCCGAGCTGCTAATCTAACAGTAATATAACAGCCATTGACTTGGTGAAATGTATGAAACGATGCATCAGATCAATATGGGTCCCAGTGTTTGGGTTCAGCGACAGATGGATATTGCTTTGTGGACAAAAAACGCACATATGCTATACCGGGTGGTTGTCCCGAGCCAAAGCATAGAAGTACAACGCGATATTCGAGTTATACATGCCCTAATGCAACAGCAAGGGTATTTATTTACGTTTGTATTTCCTGCTTTTCAACGTTAACGTCTGAAAAGTTTCACCTTGACAAGCGATGATGGTTGGCATTGTTTGTGGTGTGCAGAAGGGGTCCGGTTGCGGTTGAAACAATACAGGTAGTGATGTTTTGCATGCTGGAAGCCCTCGTTTTGATTGTCAGCGCAGAGCAATGGTCGATGGTCAGAAGGTTAATCGATTTCCTGGAAGCTATTTAGTTACCTCGCCAACATTTTGGGCAAATTTCTCCATGGACCTGAAGAAGTTGCATGAGCTGAAGTAAGTTATACATGCAAACACTTCAGTATATACTGAACTTGAACAATGATGAAGCATCCCGGCTATGTTTCGTTTACCGGATCAAATGAAGCAGTTACAAGAATTTCGTGAGAAGAACCCGAAGCACTGGATAATGATCGAAAAATTCGTGTCCCAATCTAGTCCCAGGGTGCGGAATTGTTGAAGTTTAAACTGTTTTATATTAACTCGTTGCTCGGATAGGCACCTCAAAGAATACTTGTACAACCTGCTGCAAATCTTTCAAAGAAAGAAATTGGCCTTGCTGTAGCAACGCATTTTATTGATAAGCCCAAATTGATAATGAAGCGACAGGTCCTTCATTCAACAAGCTTGGATTCTGTGGCTCGAGAACCGATTTTGTTATTAGGCTGAAATTATCATGCACGCGTCGGTGACATGTTTCGACCCGCTTCGTTGCTATATATATGATGAAGGAATTGTATATTTACGCGAACCAAAAAATTGGCCGCAAACTGAACTTCATTACGGGTTTGCACGTACTTCACGCGCTCCTAAAAAGGTAGTCAAGACAGCCTTTGCGTTCAATGCAAAATCAAACAAAACCAGGTCTGGGGTATCGACGATGACGACGATGTCGTACCAGTTGAAGACCATACTGGAAAGATCCACCGATCGTGGACTTGGTTGAAGTCGCTATTGCGATCAAAAGGACATAACGCTGAGGCATTGGAGAAAGAGATGCGAATCCAAATTTTAAAAATCATCATCAGGTTAAAAATGATACCTCGACCTATGATGTTCGATATTCTCATTTCTTAGCATGCAACCTCATGTCATCAAATTGATGAGGTGCAACGTACATCGGCGCGATAACTGCTATGAGATATTTCAGTTTAAATACTTGCTCGATAGAGACTTGAAGTATAACGATTATTCTCAGAATATGCCAGACGATTTGCTTACTTTCACACATAGGCCCTGGTTAACTTCTATCAGAACTCCAGCTCTAAAGTGTATTTCGCCAATAGAGCTCGATGTTATCTCAGGGGCGGTTGCAGATACATTGAATATGGTTCACATCAGGCCACGATGGCCGATCACTATTCCAAGGTAAACTACACTATCAGATTCTTGGTGCTTTTATAGAACAGTGTTTCAATTTTTGCAGGAAGAAGCCAAGACGGGCACGTCCGAAAGGTTTGGAGCCTTTTCAACGTAAACGAATCCCATATCCACTTGAACATCACGTGGAAATGTCAACGCCAAGTGACCTTTTTCTCGTGAATTGTTCAAGCATCGACCCTTTACAGCTCGAGTTGGGCAACGCGATGTATAATGAATGTAATATTCAGACATGTATGCAGTAAAAATATAGGTAACAGTTTCCCAACAGGTATTTCGGAAGAAGAGCGAAAAGGTCGCTTCGTGAGATTATATCCGAGCTCAGATTACACGGACTCAAACGAAATCTTTGTCAACTCGGACGACTTGCAACAGGCAATAACCAAACGACTGAACAAACTGAAATAAGCATATGCACTTCTCAAGACAAAATATGAAAATTGTTTATTCTTGAGCTGCGTATCGCCTATTATTTTGCCGCAAAAGGATTATAAGAAAAGCATCTATTCAGCAGCGGCCGGAGCGGGCTCCGAATCAATCTGCTTTTCGGCCGGCACGCTAACCGGAGCAGATGGTTGATCCGACATGGCCTGACATAATGTTAAGCCCCATATGAGAGAAACAACTATCAGGTACATTGTTAGAGGTCATATTTTCATCATTGCGACGAGGAGACCGCGAACGAGAGCGCGGAGAACGAGACCTAGAACGAGAACTTCCACGCGAACCTAATATGATAGTTGTCAGAACTGACTGGAACTCTAAATCAAAAAGAGGTACCAGAGCGGCTGACAGCTCGGCGTGGGCTCGCGCTCCGAGATGATCGTCTCAAGTCTGATGCGCAATTACGCTCCAAGTGACCATCCTTACCGCATCGGTAGCATCGGTTGCTGGACGAAAAGTCAACTGAGTGAGCCATCGAAAACGAACAGGATAACAAATAAGAGACAAAGAAACAAGAGGTAATGATGCCATACAAATCGGAGTGGGAAACAACCATCCGCCGCTCCAATTCTTCCAATAAGATCGCAAATGGAATTCGATAACGCATTACCTCCAGTCTCCAGCTGAGCAATCACGAGCCCTGAACTGAATCAGAACTCTTGCTGTCGCAATCAAATTTCAATTTACCAATGGCCTTCTTTTCCACAGTTATAGCATTTTCCACTGCCAGGTGCAGGTCGGCGATCCTCACGGTAGCCTTCGAAACTTACAAATTGAACTAAAAGGATTACTTTTTGGATTCACCTCGAGGATGGCGAGCACGTTCAACAACTAGACGAACGCCGTCTAAACGGTACCCATCGAGCTCATAAACAGCATCCTCTGCATCACGCGAGTCCTCAAATTCAACAAATCTAAGCGCGGAGGGGTTCAGTAAGCGAATGCGTCAAGCTTGGACGCACACCAACCCGTAATCATGCTTCAAATCGATGTCGATTACTCGGCCATACTTCGAGAACAGATACTCGATATCGCTGGTTCGGGAGCGGCGCGAGATATTGCCAACGTAAAGACGAGTTCGAGACATGACAGTAGAAATATAGTGGTGACGTCGGTGATAGAGAGTGAAGGTAAAGTCCGAAGCGGAATGTGGTCGAGATTAGAGCAATTGTTTTGCCAGGCCAATGGATTACACTTTCGGAGGCCAAGCCCTCCCCGCATTCCATACATAGATAAGTATCTAAAGTACTTTTACACGATGTAACCTAGTAATTCTATACAGACGATAAAATCATACATGACTTGGGAACCCGAGTTTCATCTCTCGTTCCCATATTCATTCACTTTTTCTGATTCTTCATGTACGGTGACATTATAAAGTACAAGTTTCGTCGCTGAAAGTTCTTCCTTTCAGAAATTCTCGAAGGTAGCCATTCTTCCGGTCTTAAGTTAAGGCTTCATTTGCAGTGATACAGCATTCATAGTAGTCAGTGGATGCTGCATTTAACAATTCTGATTGTAGACATGATTGGACCAGGAAACAGCTGCTATAAGTGTCTCTGAACGGAGTTGTTGAGGTCAGTATGGTATCAGATCATCTAATAGCAGCTTTAAAGAAGCAAGTGCGGCGGCAAGTACTACAACGCTTGCAACGGATACCAGATACTGAGGTCAACGCGCAAAGCCAAATAATCACCCAAATTGTGGCAACAAGTGATGATTGGATCGGTGCACGAAGCATTGCTTTATTTTATTCAATGCCACATGAAGTACAGGTCTGGATAATTATCCAGAGGTTAAATCGCTACCCAGGTCTCTGACAGTAATTACTATGTGTAGACGAAATATTTGCTGAAACTCGCTTTCGATGACGGCAAACGAGTTTACCTTCCCAGAGCGTATGGCCTCGATAAACTGACCATGTTGGAGGTGTTCAGTCCGGAAGAAATTGAGAGATTTCCTTTGAATGCATGGGGTATTCGTGAGCCTATAGGCGGTAATCGCCACGATCCGATGAAAACTGGCGATCTCGATATTGTGTATATACCAGGGCTTGCGTTTGATCATTATCACAATCGATTAGGTACCAAGTTGCATTCACAGCATATTCACCGCCCATTCATAACCTGCAATAGGCTATGGGAAAGGTTATTATGACAAATGGCTCGACGAATGGCGCTCCTGCTCGCATCCGGTGCCAAAAATAATCGGCCTTTGCTTAAAAGAGCAGATGTTGGAAAAGGTCCCCATCGATGAGCACGATATTGTGTGTGATCAATTGTGCTATAGTGATTTGAAAGCAGAATAAATTGCAAATATGTGATTTGGTGATTGTACATATTGTCAAAAGAAATACCGCCGCCGGGACTCGAACCCGGACCTCCAGTTCCGAAGACTAACACGCTGACCATTGCGTCACCAAGCTGACAGAATTCCCGCTTAAATCAATAATAATGTATTGATATCAATATCGTAATTCATCATTAGTCATCCTTATTCACAAAATCATTGAGAAGTTTGCAGACGATTTCCATATCAGTTGTGGAAAGATGATGTCTGTGACTTGGCCTATCAACTTGTTTCGCGCTTTCAGGTAGCGTGGGCGATGTTGGGAACATCGAAACGCTTCTAGCTTTCAGGGATCTAACAGAAACTGGAGGAGTCTGCCAAACTTGTTTCATGCATAAATCTGAAGATCTCTCTTTTGCTGTGTCCTGCATAATATCCAGAACATCGACTGATGTGGTCAACTGTACGATAGCATTGGCATTTGAATTCTTGAGAAGATAAGAAGATTGAGAGACCGGCTGCTGCTCGCCAACCAGATCTACGATGACCTTACCGACGTTTTCAATTTCCGATCCGGACTTCAACTGGGATGAGCGTTGGTGAGGCGTTTGCTTCAATGCCAGCTTACACGATGAACAGTGAGAACCAGATGGTCCGTTACCACTGAATTTGAGTCATGTGGTCTCAGCCAACAATCGGCAACGAATGGATGTCCAAAATTGACGGTCCCGTCTCTGACAACACAAGCTTGGGTCATCCCCGAGGAATCATCAGCTCGAAAACGTGAGAACACGCCACCAATGTTCAGTTTCCATCTAGCGCTTCACCATCAATTCATTTCTTTGTACCAATTCTATTGCTACTTAATGAATACCATCGACCCGTCATATGGAATCTTGCTGACACTGTCGATTACAGCACAGAGCCGGCAGTGAATTCGGTCTGGTTTGGACGTTGAACGAGCGCCTTCGAGCAGACTACGGAGCATAGCGCATTCGACCCAGCTGCCACAATCGGAAAATCTGAAGAGGCTTGCGAATGCTCTTCTTTACTGAATAGATATTTCGTTGATCGATCGAGAATCCGATTTTCAGCAAGCGTCATCCACGCTAAGAATTGTTTGAATAATCATTAATCAGAGGTTCACTTTTACAATGAATAGCAGAAAAGATAGACAGAGAACTAAAGAGTCTTTGGAGAAACAGGTATGTGCTTGAGATCATCACTGTCGAGAGGATGGTAAACTGTTCGGGTTCCAATGTCGATGATTTCATCAGTGCCTAACTGCAGCAATGTTAGGGCAAACATATCGTGCAGAAATTGTTAAATTATACACTGGACTGGTTCATAATTGAATTGGGCTCATCCTCGTCTCTAAGATAAACATTTTCCTGCAGTTCAACAAAATCAGGAGCGAACGCACTCCAATTCTTATTAACATTTTTGCTCCACAAAACGATCTGTTCAGATTTAATGACTGCGAGCAGTAATGGTGTATTTGGATGCCATTGCAGCGACACGATTCCCAGACTAGTTCCATCGAGTAATGAGACTAGCGATCCATTAATAACATTCCAGATATAGATACTAAGAACACATTAGTGTTTGTTGGCAACTTGAAAAGCCTTCTGTCCAACCAACCACACCAAATCATAGTAACGAATGAAACAATACGATTGTTCAACCTGTGTGGAGAGTTCATGTGCAGTGCTCCTGCAGCAACATATTCACCATTATTCGACAAGCATGAGCAATAGAACTGAGTACGGTTTACAACATCCACCACCTCTTTCTGTAGAGAGGTCAGGCAATAATCAATAACGGAAAACTGGCAACTACAAACCCGAACTTGAAGTGATGGAGCGTCGCAAACTCGTACTCCTAAAAACCTAAATCAGCTCTTTAAAACGTTGTTCGTGTTAGATGAAATTACGATCATTCGACGTGA
Source organism: Polymyxa betae (assembly GCA_003693705.1). Lineage (NCBI taxonomy): Eukaryota > Endomyxa > Phytomyxea > Plasmodiophorida > Plasmodiophoridae > Polymyxa > Polymyxa betae. The sequence continues at coordinate 54,584 of RBZT01000404.1, forward strand.
CCACCAATGTATCATTGATTCCGATGGCTAGCTGTATTTGTGTTCCGTTTCCGGCAAAGGAGGCCGCTATAGACACATGGCGAAGTTATAAACGAAAATTCAAGCTGGCAACAGCTTACATGCCAGCATTTCTAAAGAATGAGAATCATGTTTAGTGACACAAGCTAGCGACAACCCTAACGATTCAGGTTATCCGATGCAAATCTCAGCATAGCTGTCATTTGAAATACCGATAAGAAGTGCATCGCCATTTTCGCTGAAGCGAACACATTTCGGTACTGATTTTGATGAGGGCGCCGAAGCGTTGATAGTTGTTAAAGCAGCTTCCGTACCATTAAGTCGAGCTAAAACCGGAGGGCTTCCGTTAAAACAAATTGCACATCTGCTCCACGATCAGCAAATGTTATAAAGTTTCAACAGCAACAGATGTTAAACCTACAACGACATATCAAATGGATGCTGGTCTGCATTAAGAACCGGGAACGGAAATGAAACTACATGATCTATAGTACCGGATTTGACGTCCCACTGGACAATAACACCAATGCTTAGAGATCCAAGTAGCTTGCGACCATTATGTGTCCAGCTGACAGAATTAACTACACCTGCTGATATCATGATTTAATATCAGCTAGAAAACAAACGAAAAAAACAACAGTCGAAACCGGACCAAAGAATACAATACAATTGACATTGGGTGATGGTAGCACACTTACTAGCAACGTCCTGTTCAAGTCTACGAGCGATCCCTCGTGTTTCGAAGTCCCAAATATTCACATTACCAGAGGATGTTCCTGCAGCCAGCAACGTTCCCCATCGGTTGAAAGCGACACATGACGTCCCCTCAGTCCCGGCCATAACCCCATCGTAGAGTTCCGGGCAATCACCATCGAATGGGTTCCTATACAGGTAATGAGAGTCATTATGACAATACTACAGATAGAGCACAGGAGAGCCTTGTTCATGTAGGATAGGGTCGCAGGGTTCTCGAGTCATGTAGAAATATGTAACGTAACTGATGACGTTTCAATGGGCGCGGACTGTTCTGCCCCGATTATCACTACATAATACACATACTGTAGCAGACTGAACAGAATATACAATGAGGTTTTAATCATTATGACATTAGATGTCTGGTCGTGTATTGCATAGGAGCTTCCGCTTTCAGCAGCATTTCGGCGTGTTCGGATTCAGGGTCAGAAAGCGAGACGATCGCTCCGCCAGATCCTATTGATGTTGATGACGGCATACAGATCACAGTTCGAATAATAACACTAAAATCGGCGCTTCCATTAACAGAGAGAAATCCGAGGCATCCAGAATATATTCCTAATTACAATGGTTTAGACGGCCAATATGTCATTGCAAAAACAGCAACAAACTCAACAAAACGGAATATGAATCAAACAATTACCTCTTGGTGTTCCCTCGATTTCCTCTAATAACTGAACGGAACGCCTTTTAGGTGCGCCCGTCATGGACCCTGTAAAGTGTTAAAAAACAATATTTCGTTTCATGAGATGTCGTGAAAGTAGACATCTACAATCAGACCTGGAGGAAACGCTGCTCGAATACAATCAACAGCTGTATGCCCTGCTGACAGCCGCCCGACAATCGTACTTGTGAGCTGAAAGACGTGCCTGAATCGTTGCAATTCGCAAAACCGATCGACGTGAACACTGCCTGGTATGCAGCATTGGGCCAGATCGTGTCGAGCTAAATCAGTGATCATGAGGTTTTCTGCTCGATCCTTTGAATGCAATTCAATGTCATATTATGCGATAACAGTTTTATGCCAACCTTGGAGCTGTTTTCCAGCTGGGACTGCAATGCATAATCTTCATCTTCAGAAGCTCCTCGTTTAATGGTCCCTTTGATCGGTTGAGAAATAACCTTTCAAATATTTCAAGCTAAATATGGCGGAACAAAATGGGCGAACCTTTAAATCTCGATCAACCCTGACAAATCGCTCTGGTGAACAACTGCAAATAGCAATGTCGTCGAACTGCATGAAAGCAGAGAACGGTGCTGGGTTTGATTTTCGAAGATCAAGATATAGGCTTAACGGATCGCAAACACTATTCGCCTAAATGTTCAAACTAGTTAGAAGACAGATAATAAGAAGAACTGCAGAGCAGTGAGATACACTAACCGAGACATGCTGTGTTGTTAGACAAAGTTCGTATGAATGTCCATCAGCAATGTAATCAAGACATCTCGAAACTTTTTGCTGATAAATTTCCTGTCGATCATTAATTGCCATCTCAATGACAATCGTTCATTTCACCTTGGGATCGCGACAGGTAAAAGCGGATATCTTTTCGGCTTGCAATGACTTATCATCCTTTAATTGGATTGTACTTTCTCTTATCATTCTAAGCAGGATGCTCAAATGGTAAACATTGTGTAATGTCAAAATGATGACTTACGATTCAAAGTCAGAAAACCAATTTTCAACGTTTAATTCTGATTGGACATCAGACAGATGGACAATGTATGCAATGTTATTTCGATGGTCTAAAGCGATAAATCTGTCTATGAATGCAAACGTTGATGCAGGATAATCTTGAGAACACCAGTTAGAGTTCGGATCACGTTCACCACATTCCTAGTTTCTTCCTTAGATCAGTTAATTAATAAGAAATGATATTTACCGATTTCATTTCATATGAAAGATAGCCAATATAGCCACCGACAAAATCAAACGGGAGTTCGGTACTGGTTCTTTTCGCTTCTTCAGACAAGGTGAACGCTGAAAGTTTTGCCTATAGAACAAAATGAGCGGAAGACAATTCCAACTAGAAGAAGCCCTACACGTAAGACATCGAAAAACGATTCCGATTCGCTCAACATTGTGTGATAGGCGCCAGTGTCAGCGACATAACGCTGTTCGACATTGAAACTGAGACGATGATCGGTGCTGATGGATAGATACGAGAATTCTCCACCATCTGAACTATCTAGCCAGACACACTCTGAGCTGAACATATCAAACATCATTTACCATAATCTTCAAACAAAGATTCAATCACCTTCGAGACGAAATGGATTTCAGCCTAATTCATAATATGACAATGGAAAGTGAAATCAGTAACGCAGTCTACCTAACTGCCAGAGATTCAGCTGAGAACGTGGAAGAAAGTTTAACAGAACGATAATGAAGCTGGAGTCGCTTAACATCAATATGCTGTAAAGGCGAAATAACATTCTGATGACAGAATTCAGCGTCGTGAGAGCATTTCATGACAAGGAAACCTTCGGGACGGGTACGGCCGGTCCAGCAGTTTTCACATAGATAGACAGAAAGTTACGAATAAGGCAATCGCCATATTCAGTCAGATGGCTTTCTGGGTGGAATTGAATGCCGATTTGAGGCTGATTTGATGGTCCCAGAGCGTGTACTGCCATTACAACACCATCTTCAGTCCATGCAAGCGTGTCGAAATTGGCAGTGCATCCAATGGCACACAGCGAATTATAACAAACGGCTATAAAAGGTGATGGGACATCTAGATAATCATTAGAAGAGATACAGAATCGGAATTACGTCAGGACAGACCTTTGAATAAAGGGTGAGTTTCGTTGTGATAAACCGAACGAGGGAATCCATGCCTGGGATTGGTAACTCGACCGATATCAGCGCCATGATGTGCAGCAATGCCCTGCATTCCAAGACAAATGCCTAAAACTGGAAGGGATACATGCTCCAGAACATGTTTATTCACACCAAAATCAGCAGCATTTAACGGATTCCCGGGACCTGATCACATCAGGTTTCAGATTCTTTTAAAAAACGGTGGCGCGAATAGCCTAAAACCATACCTGGCGATAAAACGATAAAATCTGGATTGTAATCGTCGATTAGCAAGTCGAGGTCGGTCGGTGAGACCGTATTCGGGACCAGATAGGGTGCCACATTGGTCACTTTATGAATCAAGTTACTGACATTGGCTGTGAATGAATCGAAATTGTCAATGATCAGCGCGCGTCGCCAACGACCGCTCTCGTCCATTTGATCAGATCGGATCATGAAATATATTACGCAATCAGCTGCTTTGGTAAAACACCAAACTTAATTTATCCAAAATATTCATGACATGATCGAGAATAAACATCCATTTCAATACCACTGCCTTGCTGGTTTATCAGTTGAATTAGAAATGTGCAATTAGCATATCATGAAAGCGATCGACAGAATTAAGTATTAGTGCAAAAATCTCTGACTGACCATTCTCGTATCAAAGGGAATTGTTTTTGTAATATGAAATCATGGCTACCAGAAAGGAATCACAAATCACGTGTAATCTAACTATCAGGCTAAGTGCATGGAAATAAACTTGTACAGTAATTGATTTGACATTTTCTTATCAATCTACACGAGATAATGATTGCACGAGGCCCCTAAGGCCACTGATATCAACGACAGCCACCTGCTGCCAATGAGTCGAATTTACAGGGATCAGATGCTACCGGTTCTGGCACAATCAAGCGATATCCGATTTGTGATGAAGAAACGACCTGATATTCGGGGGTCTAACCCAAGCACTCGACTCCTGAGGCTTCAAATGTTATAACAATAGAGATCATAAACTGCAGAGAGCCGGTCCTGAGAAAAACGAGATTTGTACATTGTAATTATCCACAACACAGCATTGACAGTTCGACAATGCTGATAAGTTTGAAGTAAAACCGCTCCATTCATATCGTTCAGCAACTATCCGAACCAAGCTAATGGACTCGTTATAGATACAGCACCAATTCGTTGTGATCATACAGAACGATGCCGTCTTGTGCAAGGTCATGTACTGTCATTCGGGCGGTCTGTTGGGACATTTTCAAAGGTAAAATGATTTCGCAAAAATTTTTCACAAATTGCGTTGTCGTTGGAACTGAGCCTGACGCCCTTCTGCGTCTGTGCCTCTAACCGGGCTCAAGGTCTCTGATTGATTACTGCACCGTACCATGGGCAAGCGAAAGGCGAAAAAGCGTGCTGTCAGGAAAATTAGTGATAAGCTCGCGACGTCGTTTGATTGTCCGTTTTGCAATCATTCCATGACTGTCGAATGTAAAATGTAAAGCAGCATGTCAATTTGCTCTTGAAAATACTGAATTGTCGTATAGGAGACCGCTTGAAGGCACAGCAGATATTGCATGCAGAATATGTGATGCCCATTATAGGATGCAGATCAATAGTAAGCTGCAAAAGGCACCGTGTTAATTGCAATTGGTGATATTTTTCAGGCCTGACCGAACCGGTTGATGTCTATTGTGAATGGATCGACGAATGTGAAGCTGCGAATGCTCAAGAAGATTAATGAAGAGATTTTTCACAACTCTGCTCCAATTGCGTTCAAGGCATGCTTAACTTATTTGTAATCGTAGAGTCATCATAAAAAGAACCATGTCTTAAAACGCTTTTCCAATTGACCGAGTGATTCATCGTAGAAATCGTTTGTCCAGATGTTGCCTCCAGTTTATTGGCATCATGCTGTACAGAATTTAATTCCGATTTCGTCTGACGACGAAGCTTCAAGGAGAGAAACTTTGCCTGATCGTTCCAGTATTCTGGCAGCTTCCACAATAATCATTGCATCAAGCCCATGAAATGCTACGTCAAATAGTAAATATCGGCACATGATAAAAAATTGTTAGCATCAGGATTTGCATCCTTTTGAAAGAAGAAACCTCGGGTTACCTTGACCATGTGTAGCATCCCCTTCACGAAGCTCATAAACAGTACAGATTTCATTAACCAGGTTTGAATCTCGGGCCCAATTATGTATGAGTCCGGCAATATCAGAGATCGTAAGAGAACCAGAAACTACGACAGCATCGCGAGCGTTCTTATCTCGCCAGATACCATGTCCTCCAGATACAATCGCTTCAAGTACAGCAACGATGCCTTCGTATGACAGCCGACCTATGAGACTATTTTCATTTTGGAAAATCTTCGCGAAATAGCGATGAGAAAACTATTCAGAAAAACGGTACAAATTGAGAAGCTTACGATCAATAGTCTGATTATGAAATATATTGATGCCGTTACTGCCACCAGAAGGATTTTGCACAGGAATGCAGTTAAGACGATTCTGTTCGAGATACGCCAAGACGATATCGACCCACATGGACACTATCATTCAATCAGCTTGAAGAAATCCACAATAAGGGAAAGTAAGACATTGTTTCTGACGGGTTGCAATCACCGGCTGCAATGTGAAGAATGGTGGCATTGACCACATGGCTAATACGGCTGCATCGACTTTATCCAGGGATAGAGCCATAATTGATATTACGAATATGACTCCGGCTCAATTAAACCGCAATTCTGAATTTGATCATACACAAATGATAATACGTGGTAGTACTGTAATCTAAACAGCAAACATCTTATAGGTTTATTTAAAGACAATACAATATTAACGAAGCCATTTACGACATTTTTTCTTACCACATTGACATTCGATTTCTTTCTTTGAAGCGTCGAAATTGTAATCGAGAGCTGCGAATACGATTAGTTGAGTGCCGATTGAAAAACAGGTAGCTTTACTGAGCTCTTCACCAGCGCGAATCGCCCGTCTTGTGAAAAAGCAAACTTGCGGGACTCGAGGATCTCGGTATTGCCTTTCAATACGACATGAGAACAGGTTCGGATCGCAGCTGTGATTCACAAATCGGCTGATATTTCCGTGAGTCGTGGAATCGATTGAGAAAGCAGATTCGCCATTCGGCAACTCGAACGCTTATGGAAAGATTCAGTTGATGAATACACAACATTGAGGGAGCCTACAATCGGTCCAGATGTAGTTCAGTTGAAGAGGGAAATAAACTTCTTTTTGAAGGCGTTGTGCCTCTGCCTCACTGATAATCTGCCCGAAATACTCGCACACAAATTGCCCAACAGGAATTGGTAGAACCGATACGACACCGAATCCGCATTTCGCTGTCTTCACGATTTGCAATGGATATCGCGCCCTCTGCCAAACACAGTTGACACATTTTAAAAGACGTCCATCAAGTAATGGAATCCAAAACAATTCCTGCACGATAGAGCAGGAAGTGTGAAGTGCGAACACTTAGAAACCCCTCAGGGAAAAGATGCCCTACCACAGTATGAACAGCTTTCTGAATAACCCTATTTCGACAGGTCTTCGGATCGCAGAGGCATTTATGATTGCATTCAACGACATGTCCAACGCCATTGAAACTCCTAAGCGGATCTTAAAATGAAGTGAGAAGATTACACATCGATCATACAGAGAGCCATCTGGGGAATATGTTCTGCCACCCTCCATAACACATTCACAGGTTAACGGAGAGCAGATGCCGTCTTTGCAATGGCATCCATCTAAAAAGTCGTCAGATGCATCATGCAACGATTCTGCCAGAAAGTACATAGAGCTTCTGGGTCCGGTTCCGGTGCAGACTCTGTAAAAATATTTCGATGAATAGGAATGTACCTGCAAAATTATCATTCATTGAAACAACGATCAACACAAAATAAAGGGCAACCGTGGAGGTCGGTCAGAATCAGAAATGGGGGATTCAGCAGCTAAACTCGCCTGATTTTCATCCAGAAGATTGATTGCAGCCTCAGCAGTTAATCGCTGTTCCAGTAAGTATCTAGACCTAAAGTTCAGACTTAGAACTTACGCAAACACACGAAGACTCTCTGATTACCGTCGTGATAACCATTTCAGCTCAAGTTTGGCAGTGCGTTGAACAGCGATAGTTAATCGCGAAATCTAAACCAAATTTTAGACACAGAAATTGATACATTTGAATTCCAGTAATTATGGAATTCCGAATATACAGATCAACCTGTGCCAGGTCAAGCGGGTTCAGCTGTCCAGCTTGTTCTACAAAAGCATCAAAATGAGCCTGAAGACCACCATCCAGCGAATCTGCTTTCAGATGTCTGCTGATTAGCAATTCCTGAATAAATCGATCAGATACGTGATCACTGCAAGTTCTTTGCTCACCTCCAGCTCGACGATACAATCCTCCAGCAGATGCTCTGGTGATTTATACTTAATCACTTTAGATAGGATATCTTCAGGCCTATACAGCACGGTTTGAGGCTCGGTCGTGAGATGCATAAGAGATTCGCGATACTCATTGGATGGGTTGCAAGGAACGCGTCTCCAAAGACGAGAAACAGATTTATATGATCGAGACAGAATGCTCGCTATCGCCAACAGCAACGTATCGTCTGAGCGAAAATTCGGAACTTGACTTAAGGCGAATGGATCTAGCAAATACCTCGACGAGGATATTTGATTTTGTACTTCGTGATGAGTTCAATTTCTTCATCAGACGCATCTCTGGAGTCAAAGATCTCTGGACCTTGCTCCTAAAGAGTACTGGTTCAACCAAGGACGAATGAAAACCCAGTAAATTGGAAGGGCCCTACACTATACAGCTGCCGTCGATGAGCTCGGTGATTCAACCAAAAGGGTCGACTGAAATCTTCATTGGCGTCTCTTATCCAGGCAGTCAAGCCAAGATTCACTCCTCGCCATAGTGGTGCCACTTCCCACATTTGAAATGCTTCTCTCGTTGGAACCATGCTGCTTGAACAATCGTAAATCGCTACCCGGAACAGCGGAACAGCCAACAGCTTACTAATTAGCTGAAGAAGACTTCGATGACTGAGCTCGATTGTTAGTAGAAGAATGGCTGTCTTGGCGAAGGAGCTCTGTGAATTAGTTAATAACTGATTTCAAAGTATAGGCAATAATTAATAGAATAATGATTGTTGTTGGAACAAACAGAAATTAATTCGCCCCACTCTGTCGTGAGTCCGGCCAGAACTTTTCATCATCGAAGGAAATCGATTTCGAGCTGAGATCGGAATGTCTGGAGCCAGGTCAATGCTGATAAATGATTGTATATAGCAATTACAAAAGCAGACTCTGAAGTTCAGCGACATTGTAGGTGACATTATCTTGCTGCCCAAATGGAAAGAATCGCACCGGCTCGAGTTTATCTGTTCCAATCATCGGATAGCTGGGCGGATCGGGCGCCATAGAAGTCCAACGAAAAGATAAGCGACCCTTTGTTCAATCAGCATAACGGCACTCAAGCATACAGTGTTCGATAAGAATTAAAGCAAATGTGGTAACAATCGCAGAAAAACGTGAATAAACTTACAGCATCTTTATATTGAGATCCAAGCTCAGAAAACTGAGATCCATCTGTATCAAGAAATTCTCTATCACGCCTTCTCTAAAAAAAAGAATTCCAAATTAGTGAACTTAGTTACTGATTTCAAAAATAAGATTCAATCGTAAATTGTAAACACAGCACCGAGCAATGACCAATTACCCGTTTCGTTTGGATCATGCTATTGGGCCTAGAGAGACTGGACTGTTGATCTGCACATTTAGCCAGAATTGTATGTCGCTATGGTATGAGCGATACCAGGAGCAAATGGTGTGAAACCCCCACCTGATATCCGCACCAGGTCGTATTGTGCTGCGCTGCATCTTTTAGTCCGTGATGATTACCGATTACCTGTAGCACCGATTTCTCGCTGGTTTCCGCTGAAAGGACAAGGATCGTCGCATTGTCAACAACACCATAGTTTTTAGAGAACTGCATACAGATATACCTGATACACATTTCGGAAGATAGGATTTTCGTAGAATACGGATCACAATACACAGCCGACAACAACAAGATAATGAAATTGTTCGAGGTTTCTATTTACATGTTTACAATGATCAATTACTTCGAAGAATGACCACTGAGAAAGAACCGGATCCGGGATCCTGTATCTGAGACACATGACATGATGTGTCACATGTTGCTTCTGTTAAGTGTGAGCGGCCTCCTCCCTCTTGCATCTCTGTATTTGGCTGGACTGGAGCGGTCTTTTTAGAATTCAAATTTCGTCTGTTTCGTGGGCACAACGAATCATCTACAGATCCATTTAAACACATGACGGTCGCTGGCCATTCGACTCGTGTGACTCGGCTTTATCGTCAAGCGCGGCGTAACCTGCTTGATTGGGTCATTTCCAGGTCTGTCTGCATCTGTTTAGCTGAACGATACATGGCATATCTATCGTCAAACTCAGCAACGCTAGCGCGAACTAACCGTCAGTTTGTAGAGAAATATTCGAAATTGAAGCGAAGAAGCTTCGGGCCCAGTTCGACGCCAATCGATCTGCTACGGGCGTCATCGCTGAGAAAATCTTAAAGCAGGGCGAACAACAGCTTAATGAAAAACGTCACCCAGATCCTTATAAATGTGAGTACTCTTTTAGAGTATTGTTCTGGACCAATAACGTGCTAAGTGTTGTCTGAATCAGATATCTACATGCCTGGAGGGACTAAATTCATGTCAGTATTTAAAATTGACTCTGCGCATCACTCTAGATGATGATCTTTGACTGCAGGCGTAATCACCCTCCACCAGCTGAGATTCTCCATCGCAATATCGATGTGAACTTCGTTTAGATTTAACGAGGTCTACAACCGTTTCAGTCGAAGACTATCATGGTTTATTAAAGACCAGATTGTTGAAACTGCCAGATTTGCTCTCATGGTAATATCGTTGAGCTGTTACGGAAACAGCAACGTTGTACGAGCCTTCGCGCGTAAGGAACGAAGCTAAGCGCCACCCAAACCAAAGATAAGGTTTGCATTATAACTACAGCCAACAGTACTGGCTTCAGCCAGATTCTGTTTTGTCGGTCTATAACAATTTTGAGTTAGATCACAAGCATGGGCTATGTTTGATCGCCACTCACATGATAGCAGAAACGCACTCAATGCAGTTAAACCTGCCCATAACAGTACCGCACCAATTCGGTGAGGGCGAGTCATCGCACGAAGCAGTTTTTTTCCTCCGACCATGAAGAACACAGCTCCAAATATCGCCGCGGAACCCAGAAGCGATAATGTAAAGAATTTATAGGGCTTCGTGATCACAATTGTGCTTAAACATAAAGAAAAGACCCCGAAACCGACACAGACGAGAAATCCCACGAGACGCTGGTTTACAAATGAGCGACGATAATTTTCAACAAACATTGCTTACGGTTTTATATGAAAGCGACTTGCATATTGACTCGTTGGAGCTTGCAGATGAAGATTTCGGATTCGTTGATGTCGAAGAAAAATTTGGGATACCGAATGCCATTGGTTTGGATGTTATGGATTAAAAATACTAATAAACCGGAATTAGCTTCATGCGAGATGGAAGATGTCGGAAGATGGAAACAAGCTGTGGACTCACGTCAGGTCATAATCTATTTTATTAAAAAATATGCCGATTTCCATCGTGCTCAGTTGACTGTTTCAGTTCAGCAGTAACAGTATGTACATAAACTAATGTCAGTTGATGATTCGGAATAACATCGCTGACATCAATAACAGCATCAGGCGATGTCTCCAATGGAAAGACATAGCATATAATCTAAGAACGAGGTTCAAGCGACCTGTCCTAAGCCATGATATCACCGACTTACCCGAGCTCCAACCTTCAAACTCGACAACAAAACCGGCAATAACCGCCTCTGGACCCTACCAGAATCATGGCTTGAATTCTTTTGTTGATTGACATTTTTCAGATTTACCTTGGTGTTAGAAAAAGCCATACAATGGTAGCCTCGCCAAGAATGTTTTCAATTTCGGGGGCGAAGAAATCGTGCTTGAAAAAACAGAGACGACGAGCAGCAGCTTCATTACGCTGCCGTAGCGATGCTTGACCTTGCAGGGCTTTGGACAGGATCCTTTCGTCGTATTCGATGCCGATTGCTCTGCAACCATAGTGCTCGGCGACAGCAATGGCTAAGCCTGATAAAATATCATGGGCTGAGTTGATTATCTGCAAGCGAACTGACGCCCATCTCCACAACCCAGGTCGATGAAAACGTCGGTATTCCTGACAGCGATACGGCTGAGAACTGCATCCAAAATAGGCTGTGGAGTTGGAACGTATGGACAAGGACGATATTCGTCATTGGCTCGAGCAGCCAGTGGTCGTTGACGTAAGGCATATTTACGAATAAGATCCTGCAAGCGATTTCTATTGCTATGTGAGGTACTGCGCTGCTGGTGTCTGCCAAATAAATTCAGACATAACACATATCTTCGAAGATTTTCGAGTTCTACTTGGATGGTTGCTTGCAGCCTGTTGAAGGGTCACATTCGATCAATTCACTTCCATCACGTGACATAGTGGATTGTTCGAACTTTGAAGCGGGAGGTTCTACCTATGATTTGTAGAGATTATTAAGAGGGAGGCTTCGCATTCGCATAAATTGTATCGTCTCTCATTTGTCGATCCATATGACCGCTTTACCTATCAGAATGCATTCTTGTCACTGAATGCTTCTGAGACAACAATTCAACACGCTGTGGAGGGCTTCTGCTTAGCTTCTTATGGATGCGATATCTTTCACATTCTGTTTTCGCTTCGTCCGCTACGTACAATATGATTTGTGGGAAACCGGTACTGTGATTGTATCAAACAATGAATCTATGCTGTTTGATTGCAGGGATAACCAAAAACAGAGCTCACGTGCAGAGCAACTCAGTTGAATTTGAGGGTCAAAGCGATTTAATTTTAGTTATTTCTTTAGAGTTCCAATTTCGAACTTCACCATAAACTTGGCTACTGATTTCGGATGTCCAACATTGTCAAACGCCTTGCTAGCATCTGTTCCCTATCAAATTACACTCTCAGTCATAAATCGAAGGAACCAGTTCCTTTAAATATACCGAATGGTGTTCAATCACTTGCTTTCCTCCAGGATGTTCGGCTTTGAACGCGTCGAGGTTGTAGACCTTGTCGTGAATGGCAACCCAGCTCTGGGCCTTGTGCGATTTGATATCGTCAATGGAATAAGCAACAGCGCTACTCATCGCTTTAGGCAACTGAAGTTATCACCAAAAAGTCAGTGTTCCCAATTGAGTTATATGTATTCTATAACTGGGCTCAACAGTTCTATAACTCATCACAGATATGTACTCCATTGAGTTATATGTATTCTATAACTGGGCTCAACAGTTCTATAACTCATCACAGATATGTACTCCATTGTCAGCACCGACCCCATTTTAGCAGGCAGTCCCGGCACAGGGCTGCAGTAACAGGTACTGTGGAATGGTGGTAACGTGATTAGGATCACCTCTCCATGCCAGCCATAAGCCATTAGTCAATCATTTCGAATTTATTAGTTTCGAGAAGCATCGGTTTGGGTCTCTAAATAATTCGAATCTAATGATGGTTGAGTGGAAGGTTGAGTTCCGTTGCCTGGGAGTGCTTGTCCAAGCCGGCTGCGCTGTTGGCCGTTAGCGGATCCGAAAGACCCTGAATCAGCCCCGGACGATCCATTGTCGCCTGGTAAACCCTGAGCTTGTGCTCCAGAAAATTGCTGCAGTTCTGAACCTTTGCCAGGGACGGTTTCTGCTTGGCCGCCAGCACCTTGACCTTGGACGCTAGCGCCTTGTGCTTGTCCCCCGAGCCCTTGAGCAGGCAGTCCTTGCGATTGGGTGCCAAATCCTTGACGATCGGCATTTGACTTCATCATCATGCCTCTATCTTTTTCACGTCCTCGGCCAATTCCAGTCACCATTTGACCAGGCATTTGTCCTGCCATTCCAGGCGCCATTTGTCCAGTCATTTGCCCCATTCCACCGAATCCCATTCCCATATCACCTTGAGAGACCATCATGGGGGTACCGCCGACCGCCACCGGATGTTGTACCATCATCTGCTGCTGAGGAACGAGGATTCCTGCTCGCTGCTGATTGGCCGGACGTTGCTGCATCTGCTGTTGAGGCATCCGCTGCCGAGCTTGCCCCTGAGATGCTGGCGCTGCCACAGCTTGCTGCGCAGGCATCGCTTGCATTTGTTGAGCAGGCATAGCGGCCATTGGCATGGCTGCAACTGGCTGAGCTGGCATGGCAGGCACTGCTGCGACCGGCATGACTGGAGCTGCAGGTACCATAGCGACCGTCGAAGGCGCAGGGGTTTTGGCGACCAGGACCGTCTGTACAGCTGGCTGAGCGGCTTGCTGAAACAGCTGGAGAGGGATCTCGGGAGCTGGCGGTGCTTCCTTAATTTCAGATGCTGGCACCTCCCGTTGTCGAACAATGGTGGCGATCTGGAACTGTTTGACTGGAGGTCGAGAAGCAGTCGTTGGCGCTGGGGTTGGCGCCGGAGTTGGCATTGTCGTAGAAGGTGCAGGAGTGGTAGTTGCCGCAGGAGTCGGGACCGTTGTTGACGCAGGACTTGGCACAGAGGCAGCTTTCGCCGCTTTCGGGTTTGCCTGCTTTGGCGAGTGCTGTTTAGGTCGGGATTCAGGCTGATCTTGTTCTTCATCAATCGGAATTCGTCGACGTCGAGGAGTATCTTGCATTTCCTCCGCACGCGGGATAGGCGACGACTTGGCTTCTAGCTTAACATTCGGTGATGGAGGCTGGATGACAACAACCGGGGCCTCGATATCGAAGTGCAAGCGAAGTTTCTGAGCAATCATTCCTGAGGTATTGTTCGAGTTCTCAACGCTGGCCATTGTACTGAATGCATTATCGTAGGGAATACCCACCTGGAATGGGAGTCAGATTCAATATGATACGGTGCAGAACAAAACCGACCTGCAAAGATTGAGGCGACCAGCGAGTTGTTCGAGGAACCAGATAATCCGCCTTTGATCGGGACTGCTCGACGTAGATGTGTTTCAGTTCGTAGGTAACTCCTGAATTTGGACGAATCTCCTCTGGTCGTTTCGTGACTGTTCGAGTCAAAATATCATCCAGTTTAATCAACGTCGTTCGCTTTGTTGCATTCTGCCAGTCTGGTAGCGAAAGCTGTCGCGATCGGTTCATGGCTGTCACAAAAGAAAGCATCGTAGAATGGGCTGCTTGCTCTGCACCTGGACCCAGAGACTTGTCGTAAATACAAGACTCGACGAAGGAGGCGAACAGAGCGTCTTCGTTCATGCGACTGGGCTCTTGTCCAGCCAGACATTGTTGATAGACTTGTTTCATGACGCTTTCGCTCTCGAACACGGGGTTGGATGGAATCACTCTGTCATCCGGTACTTGAGCTGGAGCGACAGTTGCTAGCGGTCTCATCATGGCAGAAGTGCCGTTGCTTGCCTTCAAGGCCGTGCTCAGGTTGGAGCACTGATTACCCGAGATGATGGCATCCATTGTGGTGAATGGTTCAACAAACTGGGTGATGTTGACAGGGCGTTTCTGAGGGCCTGAACAGTCTCCACACATACCCGAGCATTTGTTGATCTTTTTTGCCAGAACCCCGAATGAGAACGGTGCGAAGTCCAGAGTGATTTGGCCGCCATCAACTTCGATTTCCATCTGAAACAGATCGGGTTTCTTATGGATTTTGGTTTGGAATCGTGGATCGATTGAGTATTGAGCAGGATCGTTTACAAGGTCGCCGTTGATAATCGTTTGCGACGAATTTGATGATGGCGCTTGCACGATAAGGTCACATCCGTCTTGACGAACACGAATGCGACAATAATCGATGATGCTTACAGCGCCGCGCTTCTCATTCATACATTGGACTTCGACAGAATCGGTCTTGAACACCTGATGCAGACCAGAGCCTTGCCAATCATAGAATGTTTTCCCATCACACATCAGGTAGTGTGGATCACCGGTTCCGATACACATGCAATCGGCTGAAACCAGAGCCGGCAACAGCAGAATTAAACAGATTCCAGTAACCGTGGTCAGGAACATAATTATAGATTAAATTTGATGTTAACTTAGTATAGAAATGAATAATGACGGTGGTGAGCAAGTCAATCACACGTGACGACACTGTGGGTGTTGCATGACTCAATCAACTTCTCAATGCTAGTGTTGAATGATTTGTCTTTTATCCACAGGGATCTGCCAATACGACTATAGATGCAGAAATCCTAAACATTTACACGACATTCCAAACAGTGTTTTCGACAAATTCGTGCTTGTGGAGCACGCTCGTTATTGATGACAAACATTGTTGTGAGCTAAGAAGCTCGGTTGGTGGCAGCCAGTTGTTTAGATGTAGAAGCCATTGGTACTGATTCCGCTGACAAGAAAATAGGGTAGGACGTTCGATCACTGTCTCTTGATCGACTGGATCTGCAATAGAATTCTGGACATCGTTCCAAACAACGCATGTTTCATTCGATTTCATTTTTGGCGTTTAAAAAAACCCTCCCAGTTTCCATCAAGTAACGTTGCTTCTTCAGAATGCTGAAAGCATTTTGAAATTGTGAGTACCTTCCCGGTGAATAAAGCTCAAACAATAGCCGTGAGAGAGCCTTTTAGAATGAAATCAGCTTTGTTTTGGCCTTTTACACGTTCACTGGACCCTCTTACCTCCATATCATCCAACCATGATTCTTTGTAGATTGTTGCTGAATCATTTTCAGATTGCACCGAAGAATGGGAAATTACAAGTAGAGTTATACTTCACATTTTCTGGCAATCTATCCGGAAGATTGAACTGCGGAGCGATGGCCCATTGTCTTGCGATTACAAATGCATCATTTTACTTGAAGTTAAGCTCCCTCAGCAATGTATTTTTATTACATAACAGTTTCCACATCAGTTTAATAATACATGTTCGGTTTCATTTCCAGACGCTTCCACCAAGGTGGCACTCGAATTAGTTCGGCTTGAGATTGTTTTCCTTGCCAAAGACGTGCGCTGTGCAAACCCTTCTGGTTGGATACAGTACAGAAGGCATTTTTTCCAAAAACAGCAGATTTTCAACATTGAATCCAATTTGCATGACAAAAGAAGTCTCGAAGCATTGCGGATCACCAGAAAAGGGCAACAATTTTGCTCAGTTTCCGGCGGTCTTTCCATGCCTTGCTCAGCTAGCAAAACTTGCTTGCATAGAAGGAACCAGAACGTGAGCTGATAGCCCAACAATTGCAAGCAAGCGTTTTCGTTGGAATTGGTCACAATCTGGATTGTTGAAACAAGACCATTTAATTTTAATGCCAGTTAGTGTTAAAACCATCAGAATGATATGACTACTTTCAAAGCCTCTCAAATCGCCCATCCGGTTTAGCGGAAACAAAGTGACTGGGGATCATGGTACTACTGTATTCAGCGACTGTATTAATGCCAATTTCCTACGCACTATAAATCCAGCGTTATCGGGCGGATTAGTGGAAGGAGGCAATCAAATCGGAGCTCGAATCGTTAGCCGAGAACAATACCTGGGTGTTAGTGAACGTACAGTATAATAACCGGCATGTAATAGCTCGATGTGGGTATTTGCTGTCAAATACAATTAATCGGATTGTTCAGTTGAACATTTCAAAGCCCGATTAGTGGCACGGGGAGACTCTCAAATAGTTGGAGTCGATTTTAACGAAACATACGTCCTTGTTGCACCTGTCTCGTGGTTCCGGCTGTTGATTGCACTAGGTGCGAATTACGACTTTGATCTCGAACAGAGTTTATCGTCATTTGTCCTATCAGGAATAGGACAACATTGTTTCTTCATATATGCCATCAAAACTTTGATAACAGTGCGGCGTCATGCTAATCGGTCGCTTTTCATTGCAGTGTTCGCATTACTTAATTGCGATGGGTGCCGGTGAGTTTATCGATGTTCGTTCATCAGTTTCGTGCACATGGCCGACTTTGAGCTGCCTCTTGTGTCAGAGAACATCGGGTGCTGTAGCCATTTCTAATCCAGATTCGATGTATCCGCAAAGCATCTGCACCTGATGGTTCGCTGTTCTATAATGTCATGATCTCAACCACAGCGAGGAACACATTTTTTTTGGATATTTTATATATCCATGTTCGCATGCAACAAATCGACAGTCACAGAGAAGTAGGTAAACAGTTTTGCGGACAGATCAAGCTGAGGGTAGCTCAGTCCGATTAACGCATTACGCACATTCTGGGCAGAATATTCTCGACTTTGTGTGCCTTTCGTAGCTTCCGTTCGCGCGTTTCTGGTGCCCTGGCCGTGTATTCCTTAGTATCTCATCTTCCGGTTATTCTGATTCCAAATCTCTACTCCATCCTCAAATTTGGTTTATAACATATAACGTCCGTTTGTCATGACCTTGTAACCTCGTCAGACCTTGACTACGTTACAGAATAATATCTTCTGTGATGACCCCCCTTTATTTGATAGTTTCAACCCAATACAGCCCAAAGATCTTCTTGCGACTGAGGGCATCGAGCGCAACATCAGGCTTCAGTTCGAGCGTCTCGACTACTCCAGGCTCTTCTTGCCGACGCTCAACAAAAGGATGGAGATGTAGGCTCTTCCAATGTGCCCTACGTGTTCGTGACAGCTCTCCGTGCAACGACGATCACAAGTCTGCTTATATCCAAGTCATGAACATGTTCGGCTATTGGGGGCCACGGACAAAGAGACATATTACTCAGGCAAAGTTGGACAAGTACACGGGGTGGCACCACAACTTGGACGAGTTCGAGCCCGCCACCGACCTTGTGAACGAGATGCTTGTCGAGATACAGGATGACCGCGGTCACGTTCCAGCAGGCGACTTCGAGATCTCTGACAACGATCTGATGGCGGAGGAATTGCATCTCATGGGCATCCATCTTTGTGTTCGACGACGGCTTGCCTGATCGGACTGAAATCGTCGTCCTTTTCGTCACCACCCCTCTTCTTCCGTTTAGTTCTTAATTAGCTTTTCGTACTCAACGATCTGTTCTTCCCCAGTTGGTTTGCAACACCGTTCAGCACCCTGATCTGTGAATCTCGAAATAGGCTAAAGGCTTGGTAGGGAATGTATGTCAATAGGAATACTGTATATTTCTGATGTATAATTGAATATTTGGAAAGACCAATGAGGTCAACCGGAAACACGTTCTGCTTTAATTTATTATGAATTTTCGGTGGCATGAATTTGATCGGATCGGTGGCTGCAAGACGTTTGGTCAAATTGGGGGCGAACACTTCGAAAAGTAGATGGCAGGCGCCATCATCGGAATTTACGGTGTTTTCCCACATCAGATTGCACGTTCTATCGACGTTTTTCCTCCAGGAACTCATCTGATCATGAATCTGTCATGAGAAACAATTTGCTTGCGACGCTTATTTTACAATGCAACATTCGGTCCATCTTTGTTGCAATGGAGAAGTGGATCGGACGCAGATCAGTCAACAAACGGTGATTGCAATGTGCAGGAATTTGAAAAAAGTTTAGGTGGGTTGGACATACGGTGCTTTGCCGGGCTTTGAAATTGAATCACAACAGGTGTAATGGACCAGAACTATTATATATATTTATATAAAAGGATGTTTAGAATTTAAGGGTGCAAAGCTACAGAAGGAAGATACAAGGCTTGGAGAGTATCGCGATAGAAGAATACAAAAATAGGAACACACAGGAGTACGACGAGTAGACGAAGACTACGAAGGAGACAGAAACTGTGAAGACGAGGCAGAACAGAGTTTTAGTCTAAAACGGGCGTTAATTGAACTGAGCTACCCTCATTTCAATGAAGTTGATGTATTATCATGTGACAGACTGACAGCAGTAGGAACTGCAGTGCAAGCAGGCACCGCCCTGCTGAGCTGCATTCTGGGGTTGCGCTCATGAGTCATGACAACAAGTGCCCGTGAAGATGAAATGCTACTGGGAATCGCTATCAGTTTATTAGAGGAACTCAATAGAAAGCATGGCCGTCAGCGGCTATTGCAAATGAGCAGCCCGCCTGCGTTAATCGCCAGTTTCAAGGCTTGATACAGGCGGACGAAGTAATGATTTCCTCGCAGCAACCGAACGAAGAAGCGCCTGAGCCAGCCACTATCTCGAAACCCATTGCACTCGTGTCGCTTCGGCTAGTCCTTCAATTACTGAACCTAACACGTCTGCAGCGCAGCGGCAAGTGAAGGGCGTCAGGCAACAAGATGACTACACAAGTTTGGTTATGAATTCCAGCACCACAAACAAAGCCACAACGTTGACGTACATGAAAGACCGGATGTTGTGGCTTGTCGAAAAAATTCCTTGACCGCATGGAACAGAGGGGATAATCTAAGGCTATAAGCTTGTAAAACGAGAAGTTTTCATCGGAAAGCATGCGATTGGACTTAGCTCGAGAAAGTCGATATATCCGCAAACCACCAAATAACGCTCAACTGCTGTTTAATGTTGAAGATTTTCTCTGGATCTTTTCATTTGTTACAGGTAGGTCTAAAATTACCATACAAAGATTTTTAACAAATTTTACCAGACAAGGAATTTAACCGCCAAAATACAGTCAGAGCTTACAGGGTCAATGGTCAGAAGCTCATTATGACTGGCATGTAGAAATACAGCAACCATTTGAAGGCAGTAGTATTACAATCTCTGTTCTACGAATGCGATGACATGTTGTTGATGTTAGCAATTGGCATATGAAATAGCAGTCAGCAAACGGCGACTATTGCTACATCTTCAGCATAAAGTTTGTTGTAGGTTAGCTGTGAGACCATTTGATGACAAACCAATCTGGATCGTCAAATGAGTTGAATAATGTTTTGATAGTTTTTATGGATTTTGAGCGGAGGAGGATGCCTTATCGATATCGATGGAGACATCGCCTTTCGACAATACATCCCGCTCTTTCACGTTCTTTTCGAATTCAGCCCATGCTTGCTTCCCGACCGTTGTCTTCTTGAAGCGCGGCAACATATCTGATACGGTTTCAAACACATTCCATAAGAGAAGACGACTTCCCACCATCGTTCATGAGTTTCTCGATGGATCTCATAGCAGGCACGTAGATTTTGGTTGGATCGACGATATTCTTTGCACTCCCTTCTTTCAGAAGAGCGATGTCTTTGTGGATCTGGGTGGAGATTTGATCGGGGAGGTTAACCTACCCAAATGACGCTCAACGAGCAACACGATGACAAAGCGAATTACCTGAAGCATGGAGCCATCAATAACATACTTATTGTAGATGGCCAAAGCTGCTTCTTTATGACTCATAATAGAGGCCGTATTGATGGTCTCTGTATCAGATCCAGCTTCACTATCACCTGCTGTGGTTGCGCCTGCTGGTGTTGAAGTCGATAACGACGACTTCAATAGGAATCGCTTCGAGTTCGACAACGATCTCTTCTTGGTTTTGCCGTCCGATACCAGCGTGTGAACATCCTTCCAGAACGACAGGTTCTCGACGTTGAATTCGGTTTTCGCATGCTTGAAGAAAGCGTCGAAGTATTGCGGGTTGAGCAAGAATTGATGAATCAAGCTCTGATTCTCGGCACTGTTACTGAGAGCTTCATTAGCCATACGAACCTGTCTCGCAATCCCATAATGGAATATGATATGATATCCGAACAAGATAAACGAGGTGCTGAATGCATAGCCACCAACGACTGGAACCATCGACAGCAATGATAAATAGATGAGATTCGTGAGGAGGAAAATGACGGAAATCTTCTTCAGACTTTGTTTGATCCCGATCGAATCGAACACCATTTTCAGCTTGAACGCCATAATAACGGCCAGAGACCATGAGAAGGCGGTCTTCAACATGCAAATCTCCACTCTATTCTGCAGCTGAGTTCTATCAGGAACAAGTACCTCGGGATCAACTTACAAACGTTCACAATTGGGATGGTTGCCATCCCGACATTGACTAGCGGGCACCATACCAACCTCGGGATGTAGAGCGATGAATCCACAAGATGCCAACAGGATGAAGGCCAGATTAAAGCCCATGAACAGAACACAGAACTTCCTCGAGACGAACAATCGCGCTCGTCGAAGCAGTCGCTCTAGTTCGGCTAGTTTCGTCTGGTCTTGCGTATTGCATTGCTCCTGAGTAAAAGTTCAGCAAGCAGATGGGCATCGATGACGTGCTGTACCTGGGCGTTGACGATCTCGAATTTGATATAGAGGATGAACGCTTGCAGGATGAACGAATCTGTTAAGATTGAATCGGTGACAACAAGTGGCACAGCTGCCATCCACGTGATCATGGTCGGTATCAATTGAGCCATTAACACGAAGATTTGATGGATGAATATTGCTATGCCACAGGTTAACATGAGCGGGCTATTCCACATTCTACAAATGCCATTTAAGACAACATCATCGGCTGGCAACAGATCAATACTTACTTGATGGGGTATACATGGAAATATTTATAGTAGTGATAGAGAGCATAAGGCATGTAAACAATAAGCAGAGCATTAATGATGTATAACCATTCGAGATTAATCATTGCAACTATTAGTCTCTAATGGATCCCGATTCAAGATCCGAAACAGTGAATACACGAAGGTACCGCTCGTAATGATTCTATCCCGAAAAAAAATCTGATAGATCGAATTCATCCACACGTACAATCAGGAATGTTTGACTAATGGCCTTGAAGATATTCGATGGATGATGCTCTTGGCGTACAGATAAATGGCTCATCTATTCGCTATTAGATCATTCTCTATCCATCAGATATGTTTGACAATTAGCGGAGATACACGATAAAAATAGATCTTTTGTAGTGGAATCTTTCAAAGCGATGATAAAACGGGCTTTCAATCGAAGTCAACCGGCTTTTCGGTCACTGAACCGAAAAACATTATTTAATTGGCAAATCATGTACGTAAATATGTAGTTTGTCGATTGTCTATACAAACAAGATCTGTAAAACTGTTTAAAAAAAAGTCGAGCACCGCTTGGCTGGATGTTTTTTTGTGTTTGACATTTTTATTTGCATTAGTGATTGGTGTTTACCAAATGATATCGGCGTATAGAATGTGCCTGATAAGTTTCGGTTATCCATTCTTAGACACCAACTTCCTATCGCTCAGCAATTGCAAAAGCGTCCTATCAGATGCACAAATACATCAGCCTGAAGACATCGGATCAGAGATACCACAGAGACACAAAACTGTGTATGGATCGCATGCAGCCAAGATGGAATTTTCTAGAACTGTCCTCGCCTGGATCTCAAGATCCGTCATGATCCCGAACTGGCTCTATCACCGACATCCCCCAGACAACAAACCACCAGATTACGAACAAAATCAAGCATGACCTTAGGACCGCCCAAGAAGCAGTTCATAATCGGTCATTTCATTGGATTTGGTTCCGATATGGCTGGTTGAAATCAGCCCCTGGAGCCGTCAGCCCAAGTCCTGTTGCTGATAGGATGCATGCAACTTGTCGAGAATCGTAGTCGGTCACAGAAAAGCCCAGATCCTGTTTTGATCAGCGGTCATGAATGGACCGGAATCAGCCGCTCTTTCGCCGCCGCCGTCGCCAGCGTTGGCATTATCGGTGCCTGATTTGCCATCATCAACCGAATTTCGAAAGGAGAAACCCAAAGCTCCAACCAGGGCGCTTTCCGTCAACAACCGGGCGGAAAACGCTCCGAAACTGTTTCCTTCAAATGTCATCCAAACCTCGAAATACACGCTGCTGACATTTCTGCCAATCAATCTATTCGAACAGGTAAGCGCCGATCTTCCCATCGCGACAGGTCTAAAATCCCAAATCAGTTCCGTCGCATAGCAAACTTTTACTTTCTGGTGATAATCTGCATGAGCATACCGGCTGATCTGGCTCCATACCCCTGGTACACGACAGCCATGCCTTTAGTGTTCATTCTGGCCATTTCTGGTGTCAAGGACGGCTACGAGGATTTCCTGCGCCATCGCGAAGACCGCATCGCTAACAGTCGCGTGTTCAAATCAGTCAGTGCCGATGGGACGTTGCAAACCATCAACAGCGGCGGTATCACGGTCGGTGACGTGATTCGCGTTGAGGAAGGGCAGGAGTTCCCTGCCGACTTGATCGTTCTGCTGACATCGAAGCACGACAATACGTGCTATGTGAATACAGCGAATCTGGATGGAGAGGTGACACCGAAGCTGAGAATTGGACCGCAGCTGGGAGATCAATACAGCCCTGAACTGGATCTGGCGCTGCTCAATGGGGCCAAAGTCGAATCTGGTGATCCATGCAAGCAGCTCGATGGGTTTGAGGGCACCTTGACTCTGTCGAACGGGGCCCAACGGCCGATTGGCGATCGTCAGGTCCTGCTTCGAGGTGCGAAATTGAGAGGAACGACCTATGTGTACGCTGTGGTGTTTGCCACCGGACCAGAGACCAAGCTCATGCTGAATCGAAACCCGATTCGCTACAAATTCTCGACGTTCGAGCGTGTCCTGAATCGATGCGTGCTGGCTTCATTGGCAATCGAACTGGCATTGTGCATTATCATGGCCGTTCTGAACCATTTCCAGCGAGTTGCGACAATATCAGCAGCCGAAATGGCATATTTCGCCGTCGACAACAATCAGGATACATTCGCCGGTGTAAAACTGTTCATCACCAGCTTCATCCTGTATTCGTTCCTGATTCCGGTTTCACTGTTCGTGACGATCGATTTCGTGAAAATCGGCCAGGCCATGGTCATTGAAATGGACAGTGATATGTCAATCCCGGGATCGGATGCCGATCGAGCAGAAGGGGTTCATCGCCTGTACTCGACAGTGAAATCATCGAATTTGAACGACGAATTGGGACAGATCGAGTATTTGTTCACAGATAAAACCGGGACACTAACCTGCAACCGGATGGAGCTATCGAATGTGTCTGCAGATGGATTCATTTCGCAGAACAAACGTCTCGAGACCACAGCACTCGCTAGCGTACAGCCGCCATTGCAAACCGACCAGCATCGGTTATCGGTTGTTGCCCTGGCCGAATCGGGAAAGTCGGCGCAGGTTCTTGAAAATCTCGTCCATTGGGCGTTCAAGAACATCATTGAGAACAGATCGGTGGACAGCATGCAGCCTGTCGATGTCGAGCATCATGCACAGAATCCTCAACATAGCAACATCTCTCCCGATGTAATCGCGGCCCTGACCGCAGCATCGCTCTCGAAATCGGAAAAGCGAGTGCAGGACATGCTGTTTTGCATGTTGGTCTGCAACGATGTTCAACCCGAAAAGAACGGCGATCGCGTCGAATTTGTATCAGCGAGTCCCGATGAGATTGCATTAGTTGAAGCTCTGGCACGTAATGGTCTACGTTTGATATCAGCGGGTCCATCACAGCCCTGGATTATACAACTCGATGCCGCTCCAGAACACACATTCACGTTCGGGCGTATCGCCCAGTTAGATTTCTCAAGCGATCGCCGGCGAATGTCAGTCGTCGTGCAGGCCCAGGATGGCACGGCCATACTGTTCACAAAAGGAGCCAGTTCAACAATCGAACCATTCCTGAGCACCGATTCGGTCAATGAAGCGACTCTGGCTGAAACGCAAAAACATCTGACCCAGTTCGCCAAGCTCGGATCCAGAACGTTGATGATGGCGTCAAAAGTGCTAGATTCGAAACAATTGGAAGAATTCGTCACCGCTTATGAGAAAGCCACAGTTCAGCTTCAGGACCGAGAGAGAGCCATCCAAAGGGCGTTCGGAATGATCGAAAAGAATCTACAGCTGCTTGGAGCGACGTCAGTGGAAGATCAGTTGCAAGAGCACGTCCCGGAAACAATTGAACAATTACTGAAGGCGGGTATCACAATCATGATGTTAACTGGAGATATGCAGGAGACAGCCGTTACAATAGGGCGCAAGTCTCGGATCATCAGCAAAGATTCCAAACTGGTTTTCATTCAGGCGGAAACCCCCAAACAATGTGCATACCTCTTGTAAGATATAATTCGCTTTAGAGGCTGTGGACTAATTTTGCCAAAGAGACAGGTATATCGCTAAAGCTGATGAGAATTTACAGAAATCAAGCGACGACGCGAAGAAAGGGAAGTTGGCCATGGTTTTGAATGGAAATTCTCTCGAGATGGCCATTCAGCATCATTCCGATAAATTCCTTCGTCTATTCGCTCGCTGTGAGACCATCATCTGCAATAGAGCCACGCCTTCCCAGAAAGCGTTTGTTGTAGCGCTGGTGACATCCAGATTCAAAGGCATTACGATGGCTATTGGTGACGGTGCTAATGACGTCAGCATGATTCGAAAGGCGCATGTTGGAGTGGGATTGGTTGGACGAGAAGGCCGACAGGCTGCACAAAGCGCCGATTTCGTTTTGCATCGATTTAGTCATCTCAGGAGACTACTGTTCGTTCACGGTCGATACTCTTATCAAAGATCAGCTCGAGTGTGACTCCACGCTTTTGGCATTTCCTCGTTTTGAGATAATTTTGTGATTTCAGTTTTGCTGACGGCTTTGGTCTGGGATCTAATCAGATTTCATTAGGTGGTTCTATTCAGTTTCTTCAAAAACTTCCTCTACCCATTGCCGCTCTTCTGGTATTCTTGCTTCTCGCAGTTCTCTGGGCAATCGATTTACGATAGTCTGATTATCACCAACTTCAACATGTTTTTCTCTTCGCTCCCACCACTCATAGCAGGTGTACTTGAAAAGGACGTGATTGAGAACGCCTTGCTCAAACATCCGGTCGCTTATAAGCGATTTCGAGAGAATCCCACTTTCACGCTACCCATCTTCTTATCCTGGATGGCTCTTGGAACTTATCAATCTTTGGGTAGGTTTGATTCCAGTCCTGCAAATCGGTCTAATTGAATGTGATAGTAATCTATTTCGTTGGGCATGCCTTCTTTTATCCCAGCGAAGGATCTTTATCTTCGAGTGATGGCATCATTTTGGACATGTGGACGTTCGGCACCTGGATCGGAAGTGTTGCCATCATCAACGTCAACTTATCATTTTTGATTCGGACCACGAATCTGACGATGGCCACCATCATTTGCTCTCTTGCTGGAATATTCTTCTATCTCGTATTTTTAGCAGGATATTGCTCTTGGTTCCCAAAAATTGCTCCAAATATGTATGGAATGAATCCGTATATATTTGGCACACCAACCGCCTATTTGTACTATTTCATTTCCCTTACACTTTGCCTTGTGCCCATACTCGTCTCCAATCTGTAAGCTTTACCAACACATGTGTTTTACTTGCTAAGAGCAAGTTGCAGAATCGCTAGAGAATACTACCCAACGTATGGGACAATACTTTCAGATCACTGCACGGATGAAAACCATTCGTCGAAACCAGGCGACATCAAGTGCTGCCTGACTGATCATGTTGATGCCGCTACAGATTACAGAGCACAATCTTCATCAGAAGAAGGCGACAAACCCCCAGAAAGGAAGCTATCACTTCAAAGATCAAGGTCACGAAGTGAAGGTAGCCACTGTTTAATCTGTTACACTATGAAAATGATCTGAAATTCCGCTTAGGGCAACCTCCACCTCAGTTACAAGTTAAAATAGATTTCAATCCAGTCGATTCTCCTCCAATACCAATACAATGATCTATCAAAGGCAACGCTTCTGTCATCTAAGTATACACAGCAATGTGAAAATATAAATTTATCCAATTCAATTTTAGACGCTTGGGTTTACATTGAGATCAATGTATTAGCAACCACAGATGCATAGACCTTTATTTCTCAGACTTCCACTTGTTCAAGGCTTCTTTCAAAGCAGGCGATAGGTTGGTGCTGTGATCATGAAAAATTTTCTCCAAAGCATCGTTTGGTTGCTGCTTGGACAATTTTTGAAGAAGCGTCTTAAGCGCTTCTCGATCGTGACGGTTGATATACTACAAGAAATTAGCATTGCTAACACGATGTAAAGTCTCTCAAATGTAAACCGGCTTCAAGGTCATAGAAATACCACTCATAAGCGTCCAGAAATTGCTCATCAAATGGAAACAGAAATCTCAACCCTACATCTTGTTCAGCTGCACTATCTTTCTTTTTTAAGGTGTCGCTGCTCATCGAGCGCTTTGACAAAGTACGCTGAGCATGAAGTCTTGCCGAGCTGATCGCCAGACGACGCGTCGCGAACATTGTGCAGACTGAGATATGCAAGATGATTGGTAGAAATTGAAATGATAACTGATGGTTCAAACTATGACGGGATCAAACGATTGTAACCTTTGTCTTTGAGTGGCGCGGAACCCCCCTTTAAGACTTGAGGGCTGCACAAATTCCAATCGTTGTCCTCGATGACAAATTGCAATAGAGGATGAATTTTATATAATAGTTATGTTTGCGCTTCGATTAAGTTACGTTTGCGCTTCGATTAGTGAACTTCGACGGCGGAAGCAATCTGCATTGGTTTACCGTAAACGGATGCAGTATCGATTGTGGATGAAATACTCGCTGTTGTAGAGCGGGCAGGCTGAGGTTGTTGCTTCTCAATAGCGGTTAAATGATCCGAAGACTGTGAATCGGGAGACGGTGCCGGGCTCTCAACTGTAATTTCCTCTGCGCCTGCTTTGAAAAACTGAGAATCGGGAGACGCCGCCAGGATTTCAACTGTAATTTCCTTTGTGTCTGCTTTGGAAGACTGTAAATCGGGAGACGTCGCCGGGCTTTCAAGTATAATTTCCTTTGTGTCTGCTTTGGAAGACTGTAAATCGGGAGACGTCGCCGGGCTTTCAACTGCAATTTCCTTTGTGTCTGCTTCAATAAACTGTGAATCGTGAAACGTCGCCGGGCTTTCAACTATAATTTCCTTTGTGTCTGCTTTGAAGGGAGGATCAGGTACAGGTTCGTCACAATTCATTATCACTGGGTCTTCTTGCAATGCTGTACTCGGCCTTAGGATTTCGGTGAATGGACCCTGGCTTAAAGATTCGTTCGTCTTTGATACAATTGGGCTAAAAGTTTGAGGGCTTGGGTAGCTCGAAGGACAACGTTGTCGTTTTGACTGCGGGCGAAACGATTTGTGATTGTTGTTGGTGTCATCTTTGTAAAAAATCGGGCTATTTGGACCTGTCAGGCAGGGAAACGGTCTCTTCGTCCCTCGTCTAACACTTTTTGGTTTGGTTTCGTTATCCAGTAAAGCCAGAATTTCTTCACTAGCGCAATCTTGATCTAACTGATCGCCATCATCTGCAGCCTGTTCACAATCTTCCTCAGAATATACTTCCTCCGTTGTATCCGCTTCCTGACTTTGCTGTATAGCATGATCATAGCTTTCAGCTTTTCCGACATTATACAGAACAGGAACGGCGACGGCAATAGCAGAAACCAGTAAGACGAAAGCGACAACTCCAGCACAGCCTGGGGTTAGCCTCAGGCGCCCCAGAATCGGCTTCTTCGAATGATCTTGTTGCATGCTAAGCTATAAAGTTTTCCCCTTAATCGTCTATGACGCCCGATGTATGTCAATAATCAAACGCAATCACTGTATAGACAACTGTAAGTATGTATGCATGACCATTTGCGGGGTCCTTTAACAGTTACAGTCCACAGTGGGACCAACAAGTTGCCGGCGCCCCTCATGCCAGATCCTTCAGCCCAGATCCGTGTAACATAGGATCAGGCATGGCACTTGCCGTCAACAGCCTCATGGCTGTTCAGTGCAACTCAGTTCCGACCCGATAATGCACTGTTTTAGGCTTTTGAATTTATATAAGCTTGAGAACGCCTTAATTAAATATAAACATATATATTTTATACGAATGCGGGATTGGTTAAAAGATATTCTACAAATATGGTGGCAGGACTTGAAGACAGCAAAGTCATGGTATCTGTTAATGAGCGCGACTCGTCCTGAGGTGGGTATTGGCAAAATGCCTGGCCGAAGACGGTCGCTGAAATTTATATTAGTAAAGAAAATTTTTAATTACAACGCTAACCTATATTTTTAGCTTGGGTTTCATCGTGACCTTGCTTAGACAGGATCTCGCGTAAAAATGATATCAAATGTATGATGATATTGTAATGAGAAAGGGGGATTTCCATTAAAACCTTTATCCAAGTGTCAGAATACTGAAATAAAAATTTGAGAGAATATGAAGTGAACAAAAATCAAGACAGTAAAGAGCTAACCTGTTTACACAGACCGATGGGATCAGGATGAGACCGGATGGCCTTCAATAGCTGGACAGGTACTATTGGGCGGCACAAAGATGTCAAAATACGAAGTAAGGCCGCCGATGCAGAAGCCAGAGAAAAGTTTGAGCGCCAAGCCACATTCTCATCAAGATCCTCAATGATAGCATGAACTTCAGAAGAATGACCCTAATTAACAATCGGTTGACTGTTGATTAGTTCTTAATGAAAAAAAAAAAAGATTCAGAACTTCAATATCCATTCACACTGTTGAGACCGATGACACATCGAAATTATACTCAGCCAAACTTACTGGAGTTGTGAACAATTCGGGAAATTCAAAAGCGCCATTTCGAAACAAGAAGTCGACGAGACGCCAGATTTCCTCTGTGACACATTTAGCATCAATTGACAGTACATAGACAAAAATGCCTAACTTGGAATTGCAAGGACATGGTCGTCACTAGGTTTCGCAGTTCGAATTGGTCCAGGAACACTGATGAGATATCTAATACCGATTCAGTGATTTGATAGAAAAAAGTTTACTCCCAGACTCTATAGAAGACGCCAGGCAAGACGGAGCCCAATCAGCAGCAATTGTTATGAAATAGTCACATCCTATAGTTGCCATCAAAAAGAATGGAAGACAGAGCAATTCTTGGTTAATGAAAGTTTTTGACATAAATTGCACATTAGGAAAGGTTTACCTTTGAATAATTTTAAGATGAGAATATCGTCCAAAGTTGCTCGACCAGCATTTAAGCTGAAGGCAGTTTCGCGATCATTCACACAAACGCTTATCTCTACGTCGACAGCTTCTCCAGGAGGGATGATACCGAACGTTGGATTGACATGGATGAAAGGCTGACAAAGAGCATGAGTACCATCAGATTGTGGACGTGAAGCGAATTGGAATTGGACGATTGCTGAATTTAAACGGCCAGTCAAAAAACGAATTAGCGCCATTTCTAGATCAAACCTTCGCCATCATTACGGATGGTCAAAGTTTGGCGGTAGGTCTGCTCAAATTTTACGCCGCTGAATTGGATTGACGACGTCGACAAAGCAATCTGTTGAGTTGTGATGGGTTAACGACCACTGGAAATTGCCAACGAATGCAAAGTAAGTAGACAAAGCATACAGCTCCCAGAGCAATTAAGAATGCTCGATCAAGATCGAAAACGAAACTTTGAAATACCTTGGGAATCTGCTGATTTTCAAGCGCATCAAGCTGCCGAACAAGGGCCTGGCATATTTCATTTCGTTTCTCTTTGACAAGAACTTTAACAGCAATCTGGAACATTGACCTAACTTCCTATCAGCAAAGCCTGGGGCTTAGACTGTAAACCAAAGCATACATTACGGGTTTGTGATCAGAGATACACAACGCAGGTACAGATTCATAGAAAAGTTGGTTGACGGTGCCAGATCGGGCTTTCCAGAGAATTCGATCACACCACGCAGGACTTCTTTTCTTTTTCTCAGGACGCCTACACCACTGTCAGGCCAATCCCGAGTGACTTGATGGCACTACCTCTCATATTCGTTCGTATTCGGTTGGAATTTATATGTTGGCGGAAAGGTGATATTGCCTTCGTTGTAATGACTGAATACAGCCTTTTGCTTTCGTTCTTGAATTAGCTGATCATTGCGTAAAAGATAGTCGAAATCTTCAGCTATAATGCGATCGAAAATAACGTCGGTATCGGGTAGATCTATTCGATAATTAAGATCGCCAATCCAAAAAACGTAGTCATGCTGGTCAAGGCCAAGAGATTCGGCACGAATGCCTGATCGATAACAGTGAATACATATTCAGATAGCACCAGAGCCTGAATACCTTTCTCAGTCGGTGGAATGAAACGAAGCTTATCGGATATATCACGAAAGTTGTCATTCCTTGCTGGATGAGAGTCAGTGTTCGATAATATTTTTCACAGAAAAAGTTAAAGTTTATGAAAACTTCTTGAAAGACACAGAAGCAAACCTTGCACATTATTTTGATGTGCTGCAAGATGCGAATTCAGGATACAGATTGACGAATCATAAAGATTGAAACGGATGGCAATTGCTCCCTTATTGCCAATACCCAAAACCCCAACGCCAGTTGATGCCACGAGAACCTATATTCCAAACTTTTCAGAATTGACGGTTGGTTTCTAGGTATTAAAACGTCTAATTGTGGAATAAACAATATAAACGAAATTAGCATCATGACCTTGGTTAATTGTTGTGGATAAATATCCTTTTTGGCGAATATGCAAAGGACAATGCCTACAAGTTGTTTGTAGTTCACAAGAGCGTATTCATCCGATAAGCACGTTCTTAAAGAAGTGAGATTTGATCAAAAATAAGAGCCTTCGTGCTTACTGGAACTTGTTGATCCAAGGTTCGGCAGTTTGCGGGTCTCGCATGACATTTGATGCATTCAGATCAACAATCTGTTAAACAGGACTCTGATTAGACTGTAAAACCTTTAAAAGACAAACTGATAAACAAAAGCGTCAGGAATATATTTTCTCGAAACTCAGCTAAATAATGTACACCTCCTGCATGCCAATTGCATAAATATCAGGAGGGCTTTTCATTGATTCAGGTTTCAACCAAGCCTCAAGCCGGCAATCCCCTTTTTTAGCGTTGACGTTCCATGTGCCACAAAATATTCTAATCAAATGTCAACGAGTGAATACCATCTAGGAAGCAATTACTGTAGCGTCTTCTCGTCGGTAAACTCATTGATTCGTTTTTCTAGCTGCTTTTTGATCCATTCGTCACGCATCAGATAACTGGCAATGCGGCCATCTACGATTAAATCAGTTGACACCGACACAGGGTTTCATATTTCGACCTGTTCCATCTTCCAACTCAGCGTTCATCAATACCGAAGGATATCAATGAATGAAGAGGAAATGGCTACGGGAACGAGCAGCAAGCACGGGCTCAATAACGGGACGCAACCCTCTTCAAGGTATCCATAATCTTCCACTAATCACAGAGAGATGATATCTGCAACATCGCTATTTGCAAAATTTATTAGACATTGGAGTAAGGAGTCGAATTCGAGACGACGATTCTGTAGCGACCGCCACTAGAGGATGATGAGGGTGGCCCGAAACTGATGCAATCAGGCTGCCATCAATGGGCACTGAGTTCCAAGCGCCTTTTCTCAAATCCATTCCTCTGAGGAATAGTGTCGTCCCGTCTGCATACACAATGGATCGTCCGGCCAGCAGAGATGGATATTGCCTGAAACTAGATGTGACACAATGCTTGAAGCTAAACCTCTGCAGCAGAGTTTCAGTGGAGCATTATGATGGAGACCATTTCCTGACCGAAATCTGTTGCCGATATAGATCAGCAAGAACAAGCCTTGAAGGATTCAATTGAAGAACAAGACAGCGATCTGTTACTTTGATTGCTGAATCAACCACAACCGTATCTCGAAGCAACACATGATCTCGAATCAGCATAGTCTTCAAAGCTGTTAGCATAAATCTGTGTTCATGAATTCATACTTTGAAGATAAACACGATTTGAGTTCACCTATTGTCCCAAATACGAATCAATCCATCAGCATGAGCAGCAACAATCATTTTATCTTCTGCATATGTCTGGAGGCTAATTTGGAATGCCACAGAGAAACAAGAAAATAAAGTACCGTTAAACTCTGAATAGCATTATTACTTTTACGAACGATTAATTCAGAAGTCTGATTCAGCGACTGCTCTTTTCGTTTTCGAATGTCGAAAAGACGGATCCGTCCCGATCTTGTTCCAACAGAAAACAGGTTGGGGTCATGTTCGAATGGTCCAACGCTCGATATCGTCTCAAATACGCTGAGCCAGACAATGATTTTAAGATACTTCTGTACTGCGAAACCGATTACTCGAGCTGGTTCTTTCCATTGGTAAACTCTCTAACAGGCTTCATGGCAGATTCAACATCCACAATGGTACATGTCATCCCCGCCACAGCAACTTTCGTAGGATTGATCCTAGAGAAATATTACGCCTTTTCATCTAAGCTAGATATTTGCAACACCATTCTAACGACGTGATTGGCGAAGCAAGACAGTATTCGGCAACGGTCAATAGACTTGCATTATTGAGGTTAATAGACCTGTAACTCCTTGAAAATCGAGGAAAGCGCAGAGTACAGTGGTCGTACGAAATCTGAGCGCGCCCTGTTTGGACAGAACCAGAGAGCAGCAGCGGCTGGGTCGATTCTCGCCAGCGCATAATCTCAGGCCTAGGACACGATCGTTCATCATCCTGGTCCGATGTCTGCGATGGGAGGGGCGTTAGGTATCGTCGGATCCATCTGTGATACACATCGGGCGTTAATTTGTCACGCCCAATCATCTGACAATAGCGCTTTCCGTGCCAAGCAAAGACTCTGAGCGCGCCATTGTACCATTTTGCTTTGGGAATTTCCGGCCAGTTCTACAAACAGCTGGAATTCTGAACCAGTTCCAAAAAATCTGGAATCCCCTTGACTCAGCAAGCAATTATTTTCGAAACCGATAGATTGCAGCAATCCTGGCGTAATTGCACAACGAAGTTCGCAATTTGATTTAGCACTCCTAGCGGAGCCACGAAGGGTTCGAAAAGGGGGTTGTTCAGCTCTGAAATCTGAAAGGTACTACGTTTTCAGTTTACAAGTCAACAGGTTTCATCATTGTTTATTAGGTGGTACTGTACCCTAATTTTGAGCCTTTGAATCCCTTGATTTCAGGGTTCCATACAGAGGTGAGGTCTTATCTGTCAGATTATATTTGTGGACTGCACGATTACAAGAATTACCATCGAATCGTTTAGGCCTGAGCACTGCCGGCCATGCGCTCAGGGCACAGTGCCGCCTTTTGGCAAAGATCAGCAAACTAGTATAATACAGTCTAATAGCTGAAGCCGTTAGCTCAAACTAAAATGTCTCTTAAGTAATTATAGAATAATGAATGTATCAATTTTAACACATGACACAGATATGTCAGATCCAACGAAAGACGAATTTCAAAATTGAATAGAGAGCTCTACTATTTAACGATGACCGATATGAGCCTAACTATGGCAACTACAGCTATCCCATGATCTTCTAGTAAGTGCCTGAATCCATAGCCAGTATCGCTTCTTATCGCCCTGGCCGTGATGGGACTATTGACCAAAACGCACCTGTCTTGTCGAAAATGCTGCTCGAAAAGATATACGTCACGATACAAAGCCGTCGTCGTTCGTTTAACGATCGTTGACAGGACAACGCAGATGCAGCAACCGGTTCTGTAATTCGTTGCCCAACTATTCGCTCAGAACGATCACGGTACAACTGGGCTAGCGTTGAGTCCATGCGGCCAAGCCACCACTGAATCCGTCGTTGCGATCATCAACCCCAGCGACAGCTGGCTGTCTGTGCGCCAACACAGCGTGGATTCACAATGTGGCGCTCCGTTTGATGATGTGGTCTGTCGAAATCGGCTGAGCTGCTGGATATTTAATACAAGGGTTCAGTATTGGCTGAGCTTCCTCATGGTTCTTACTGAAAAATTATGTGGATTTGAGCCCAAATATTGCTCAACTGCAGCGCCAGTTTCGATGACGATTAATGACGTTGCTGCCCCGTTCTATCGTTCGCTTATCAAAGCAGATAAAGCTGTCAACGCCCCCACCAATACATTACGATGCAGGCGGCCTCATTCCCGGTTTCTTTAAAGTGTTCCTGTAAATCTGCAATCAACGGCGGGCAACAATTTCCGCTTGTATAGTCTGGGCGCATGTTCGTACAGTAACCGTTAAATAAACAGCTGGTGCTGAAATATCGAGCACTCTTAATAACTGCTAGAGCCTTTGTGAGCACATAGCACATTCGGTGATGTTTTCTAGACCATTTGAGTTTACTTTCTGTCGGAAGTTAATTTCCGGCAGTCGCTCCGGCAGTAGCGGTGATAGTGGCGGAATAGGAAGCGACATCCGGGGCTTGAAGGAGTCCTCACAGGAACAACAAGACTGTATTTATGACTTCCACCTTCCTAGTAAATACAGCTAATGTGCATCATCACGTGTATTGAATGATAATCTTACACTTTGAATGAAGCTGAAAATCGTGTGTTTGGGGATCCGATTCCAGGATTTTGCTGTGGTCGCATATTTCACCGTCCTTGCTTAATCAATTATTCCATTTCTTGGTGCGAAGACTGCGAAATCGATTGCTGGCGCAATGGTTTCAAAGCGGTCATCAAACCCGCCCAAAGTGCAACGACAGATTAGAATAGTAACAGCGCTGGATCGGTCAGTGACACAGCTGCTATGTGCATTTGAAATTGCATGACCAATCGAGCGCGTGTTGTCAATCTTTTTCCTGACAATCTCTGACTATTTTCATTTCCTAAATGAGCAAGAGACTGAAGAGAGGAAGCGGGTTCCGCCGTGAACTCGTTACATGCGCGACCTCTTCATGTTACGATTTAGGCGAGGACTCTCTTTCTGGTGCCCAGCTGGGCATTCATGGTCGTCATTAGATGTTCCAGAGCCCATCCATCGAGCTGTGGTCAACGCTGGATACACGGCGCCCACTTTGGCACAGTCGCTGACTGTCACCGCCTGTCGGGAGAATCCGCAGGCCTTGCATGTTGGTTTGCAAACGGGGACAGGAAAGACTTTGGCTTTTCTCATCCCGATACTTGAGCGTTTATTATTGAGGCCTTCGGCGCCAAGCCTCTTGCTGGCTCCCTCACTAGAACTATGTCATCAGATTACCGCTGTTTGTGATCGGTTACTTTCTGGTCTGAGCAGCGATCTGGCCTGCGTTCATTTACAGTCGTCGATGATTCCAGCCAAACTCAACGAAGCCAACATTATTGTGGCATCGCCCTCCAGTGCCGAACGCGTGTTGGCTCCTAAAGGAACTCTTAACCAGCTCGGCACTGTTGTCGTCGACGAAGCCGATTTTATATTAAACGGTGGCAGTGGCCATCAACGAGCGTTGCACTCGATTCTCCAGACGACATCGAAAAGCAAGGAGATCCAGCACATCATCGTCGGCGCTACGATGCCGCCTTTTGCTTCCAAATATTTGCAAACTCTTTTTCCTGATTTAAAATCAATTCGTAGCGAAAATTCAATTTCAGCTACTGTCAATCGGTCGTACATTCTTTACGACGGTGACGTCATTTCCCAATTACGAAATGTCGTCGTACCTGGAGAACGGACGCTCATTTTCTGCAATACATCTGCTATGGTAGATACGGTTGTAGCCGTTTCTCGATGGTTAAAGAAGGCAGCGTTGTTCTCTAGCTCGGTTACGCCCGAGAACCGCTGCCTGCTTCTGGACGCGTTCAACAGGAAAAAAATTGACGTTTTGGTTTGCACCGATGCGGCTGCTCGTGGTATTGATTTCATCGACGTCGAGAACGTCGTCGAAGTTCCTTTCGCTCTTGACTCTATGACTCACCTGCACCGTGTTGGAAGAACAGGCCGATGTGGTCGTCAAGGACGCTGTACGTTGCCTTTTCTTCTCAAAAATGTGAAATAATTGTTCTGTGGCAGATTTTTCTCGTTTATTTACTTTTTCAACTGTATCGATGATTTACTGAGCATGTGAATTTTAGCGACTGCCTTCTATGAAAGCAGCCGATCTGCATTGGTGGCAGCGCTGGAAGCTGCAGGACCTGGTGAATCAATTGCAGCGGCTTTTACCAGGAAAAGGTCTTTTAGAAAGAAACAAAAGAAAGCATCGTCTACTGTTAACCTACTTTAATGTAAACTCAATGGAATATTGATTTATATGACAGTCTTGACAGATTCTAGCTTTAGATCTTTTGCAACGTCGCGGCTTCCTTGGCTGCTTTTGCCATTGGGAGAACCCCCAAATACTTCTGCTATTAAGTACCTAACATTGCTATAACAGGTTCAAAACTTGCCGCTTTCACTCTAGAAAATATGGATTACCTCATTACCATAGCAAGCTGTCAGTTAGGCAATAACTCGATTCTTAATCCTATATCTTACGATGGATTACAAGCCAGCAGTTTCGAATGGTTTCTAGATACAAGGATTTGAGAGCTTCTGGGTCATCGTTCAATAAATGCTATAGGTACCGTGATTCGTCAATTCGATCAGCACTCGGTTGCGAAACGACAAAAACGATGCCTTATTGTATTGAATTTACCGAACAGAGAGAAATAGCTGCAGAGATAGACCAGAAGAGAGCTCGTCCGTCGTCTTGGCTGTGATTCCGTGATTCGAACGCCAAGGAAGTTAAGAAACAGCAAACTGCGATACTCTGTCGAGAGCAGAATGGGAGCAGAAACGTTCCTGAGAGTGAAGTCCAACAGGTTCAGAACCAGTTCCGACCAAGGTATAGCAGGATTGTAAATGTCTGAGAATCAGTTCTGCATCGCTACTTTTTTACACATTGGTGAGCGTCCAAATCATGCGATAACTGCTTTTGCTCACGATCGGGTGATACATTCTTGAATGAATTTAAATCTTTAGCGTTGAAGGTGCAGTTGATACTATAGGGTCAAACCCAACGTTGTTGCTGATCAGCTCACGCGCGATGAAAATGGATTTCGAGGGCCTATCCTCCGCCCTCCTCGATCGATGGAGAAGTGGGTTTCGATCAAGACAGAAATTGCCAATCTGTTGCTTTTTACCGAAAACGAAACAAGCAGTGCTGGCAGGCAGTAGAGCCCAAGCGCTCTGTGCCAAGAAAATATCACTCAGTAGGGGGTATCAGAATTAGACAAACGTTGAACTTTAAATTTGATTTTTCAGCCGTAAGAAGCGATTTCCAAATAAAAACTATCAAGTGACACCTCCTGAAGGTGTTTTTTTAAGGAACAACAACTTGGAAAGACAATGGGATGAAGGAAGCTAAGATAATATTCGAAAATTTTCAGGCTAAAGACGTCGAAGAAACGGCGTAAGTAATGTACAAGAACTAGCTGACAGTTTGTTTTCTGTTCCCAATCTATTGAACTCAGGCTAATAAAGACATCCAATGAGTGTGCATGCAGATTGTTTTGGCACCGGTTCGTTTGTCTTAAACATGGGTGCGGATGTGAAGACAATATCGACAAATAAAACTGCAAACTTCGTTCGTAGGGTTGTTCTTCAACAGTACTTCGTGATGGAGGCAGAAGAACGAACCTATCTTGATGCTAATTGAAGCACTATTCATGGGAACCCGATTCACTTGAGGAAGTGCTTTCGGCAGATTTCTTGATATCGATTGTAGCTCAAAACAAACGAAACGAGGCTCAAACAGGATTCTGTAGGATGTGTAGCAAGTCATGATTTGAATTTCGATGTTGTCAGCTCATCACCTTCTGGTACGGTTTTTGGATTCAGTTTCATCATCGTACAGTGAGCAACCAAATCACCATCTTGGAACATTCGATTTTGGCTTTTGCAATGATCATCAAAAAAAGAAACGAAATAAAGGTTGGCGACGAGCAGGAAAACTTTATTTTAGAGTCTTTACTTGGCGTTTTAGGCAAATTTGGGGTATTTGTTATAAACAGTGGCCCAATCGGCCTTGCCGCGGCATAAATCAGAAAGAACATTGACACATTCACAAATCTACGCCACGTGTTAATGCAGATAGAATCAACAGTAAATCAAGGGTACCTTAATGCGAACTTGCTGCATCGAGTCGCGTTCCCGAATCGTAACCGATTCATCTTGACATGTTTCGAAATCAACCGTGACACCGAAAGGAATGCCGATCTGCAAAAGCGAGCTAGGTCAAACAGCCAAATAGAACATCAATTTAGAATACGAAAAGCAACAAATAGAGACAAAATCACAGCTGCATAACGTTGTTACGACAAAAAAGCGCACACCTCATCAGCTCGCGAATAACGTTTGCCGATCGAAGCAGTGGAGACATCCTCGTTAACGCTGATGTCGGCATTCAGCAAGCGAGCGGTCAAATCGGCGGAGATCGCGCGAAGCTCGGCTTGATTGCTCAATGGCAGGACCGAGACCTTGATGGGGGCGACCGCGGCCGGGAATGAGAACACGTGTCTGGCCGGGTTCTCCTCTAAACCGTCGCTCAGCAAGCGCCATAACAAATCACAGCACGATCACGTACCTGGGTTTCGAACGGACAGCGAATGCTCCAGAAGGCAGTAAACGATCCGACCGATACCGAACGACGGCTCGATCACGGCGGGGACGTACGACTCGCCCGATTTCGTCTCGGTGACATGCTCGAAGGAGACCATCTCCTGATCGATCTCGAACACCTGCTTCGTGCAAGGCACCAGCATGTTCACTTTGCCATTCGCCTAAAACCGAATTGAAACCATCGAACATGATTCGAGGCGATCGTCGTACTTGCATCTCGGCCTGGAACGATTTGCATCGGTCGGCATCCTGGGCGATGTCCTCGAGCGTTTCGGCGACGATTCGCGCGTCTTTGCGGAATTTCGGGCCCAGACGAGATTTGTTGATATTGGCGCGGACGAACTCAACCTGACGAGGCTGATCCCAGGCTTCATACGCACACAGATCTGATCGATCAAGGGTGAGGTCGACAGCAGCATGCGATCAGCTGGCAGCCACAGACCGAATTTCGTGTGCGCGCTGTGCTGAGTGAGATCGTAACACGATCGGTCAGCATGACCAACGCATTCGATCCAGCCATACGACGTGTGAATCTCGGCGTCCCAGCAATCGCTGGCGTAATGAGCCATCTCGGTGCTCTTGTGCTGACGGAATCGCAGACGGTCGTACTTGATGCCGATTTTCATCAGGAACAGCTTCGCGATCGATATCAGCAATCGGGGCGAGAAAAACAGACAGAAAGCCGACCTGAGTTCGGGCCATGAAATACGCGAGCGTTTCGTTGTCGATGACCTTGTTAGCGACAGCATCGCGAACCTTCATGGGGACGGCGATGTCGGCGCCGTCTTGAGCGGCTGCTGGCAGCAGCATCATAACTTCATCGGCGACGGCCGCGAAGCGCGGATGCTGTTTGCGTTCGGGATGGACAAAGTGCTCGATTTCGGCCATCTGGAATTCACGAACACGCAGCAAGCCCGACCTAATTGAATTTAACAAAAGCGAATTTCAAAGGCGAGCCGACTACCGCGGGGCGATTTCGTTTCGGAACGCGAGACCGATTTGAGCGGCAGCGAACGGCATCCGACCGCCTCGAAACTCGAGAAGACGGCGGAAATTGGTGAAGATGCCCTGAGCGGTTTCGGGACGAAGATAGCCATGAATCTTTCCACTCGGACCTGATCATCGATTCAAAAGGCTGCAAGATGATACAGAAATGCAGACCGATCGGCGTGCCGAACATGAGATTGAAGGAGAAAGGCTCCGAGATCGGATTGCTGGTGTCCTCAGCCTTGACGTTGAGATCCTTGAGGACCTGGGCCAGCTCGTCCTTCGAATAGGCGTCGGCCTGGGAGCGGATCGCTTTCAGATTGGCGCGCTCCGCTTCAAGCATCGTCGGCGACGCCAGCAGCTTGTCGATATGGGACTCCAGCAGCTAGACCGAGAATCAGCAAGCAGCATTCAACGCTCTCAAGATCAAACGCTTCAAGAAGACATAATGGATAAAAAATGGGTGGAATTGGCACCTTGTCAGCACGATATGCATCATTAGTATGGACATCACGAACCATGAAATCGGTGAATCGATCAACATGGCCTGGTCGCAACAATCAGAAGCGAAAGTGGACCCGAACAGGTCACAAACCGGATGTCTTCAAAACATCGGACAATGTGAGACAGCTGGTGGAAACTTCCAGCATCTGCTCGGCGAGAATGAAGTGATTTCTCCAGATCGATAGAATGTTCTCTTTCACCTAGCAGCTTCAAATTAAACAAGACCAAACCTGAAATATTCAAAAAAAAGTTGAATACCGCGGTACCAGCAGGCCCGTAGTCGTATAGACCAGCTACACCACCATAGATCTCGAAACTCGGCACGACGAAGAAGCGCTGCAGAAGCAAAGCATCGAGGCTTTCCTTGACCGGGTCCTTGGATTTCCCGGCCTTGTCAGCGTCGGCCGCCAGTTCGGCATCGATCAATTTCAGTTCGGCGACCAGGTCGGCGACGTTTTTGTTGGCAGCTTTGGCGACGGCGATGTCGGCCGCCACCGCTTGACGGTGCGTACGAAGATCATCAAGAGACATGAGACAAATGCGAAATTAGGCAAGGCGGGCAGCTCGGCCGACTCGGCGGACTCCGTCACGCATAACATCTCATCAACATGATACTGATTTCCTGATAACAGTGACGAAGATGTGTCTAGACCACGTCATCATGGATTGAGAATTTTTTTGAAAATCGAATATCATTTTATCGTGCTGTGTCGAATCCATTTCACGACAATACCAGATCGCCCATTTTATAAGAAGACCATCGAGGGAAAATTAGTCTGAATTACAACATTGACCAGGCAGGAGTGCTTGTTTGACGCGCTCACAGAGAGCGACGATGTTCGCATAAGGCCAGGCTATATAGATCTGGTGTGTGAAAATCCAGCCCACAAATTGCAAACTGCCTCAAGTTTAAGGCGGTTTGTAAGGGAGGCCGCGCCCACAGTCTCTCCGAGTTGGCTTTGGACAGGCGCGCACTATTATTTATTGTATTCGTTGAAAGCGACAGTCTCTAGTCGTTATCGATTATAGAATGGTGGGTGGACGAGGAGGTAGAGGCGGACGAGGCGGTGCTCGCGGCGGCCGTGGTCGAGGCTCAGGAGACGTTGCCAATCGTGGGTCCGGGAATGGGAACTTTGGGTCGTCTCGCCCGTCCATGTCCTTGAATGATCGATTCACCCAGCTATCAAGTGTCCAGAAGCCATCGACGACTACATTCAGGCATGCAATCTAGCATATGCCAATCGGACGCGTCATTTACGGTATTCCCAGGGCGGTGCTTAGCAGTGATAAAGCGACCAAATTTAGCCGTACTAACGGGTCCAAGCCCAAAGGCGCTGGACGTGGCGGGCGCGTTCAGGGTCGAGGCGGAAAAGGTGCAGGAGCTAGAGGAAATGGTGGCCGTCGAAACAGTAACCCCAAGACGAAAAAACTTTCTAAGGAGCAGCTGGATATGCAGCTCGATGAGATCATGGGTCACGATCCGAAGGAGACCCAGCGCAGTCGTTTAGATGAAGACATGGACTCTTATTGGAACACGAAACCTTCTGCTCAGGTCCCGATTTCAACATAAAGCGACATCATGTGATTCTTATCTATCCCGGCGATTTGGATGTCGATTGGTGTCGCTGATTCAGTTTTGCTATTATGTCACAGGTCATTTCATAATTTTACTGCTCAAGCTGCTTTAATTTTTGTCTGTTTGCCCAAGCGTACTACCGTGCCCATTTCGACGGCTGCATGCGTCCAGCAGATTTCATTTTACAGCTTTCGTCATCGAGTCGTATGCAGGGCCCTCTATGATATCGATCACTATTTTCCGCTTTCAACAGTATCTGCTACTAACTCTTCTATATCTGCAGCAAACTGAATCTCGACACATTCTGCTTGAAATTCTTAACCCTCCATGCAGGAGACAGGTGATATGTATTTATTGTTGCCCCGTTTGGGTGGTTCGGCTGAACGGCTCTAATGTCTTTTACTCCTTTAGCTTACTTCTTGGGCTGCCCAAAATACAGAATGGATATTATTTCTCATAAATGCATATATTTCTAATTATAATTTGGAATATGCGACTCTCGGTTTGCGCGCCAAATGGACCTGGAACGGCGCGGGGTGCGTCGTCAATATAAACTGTAGCGACGTCCGTTCGATGGGAATTAAAGGGCTCCTTGTTGAGCTCCGTCCTATCACCGATCGTATTCATATATCTGAATTCAAAGGGTTTGATACGTTGTACAGAATGCTGGTGTACAGTTAACCTGTTTAGGAAGCG
The DNA here is from genome assembly GCA_003693705.1 of Polymyxa betae. Classification (NCBI taxonomy): domain Eukaryota; phylum Endomyxa; class Phytomyxea; order Plasmodiophorida; family Plasmodiophoridae; genus Polymyxa; species Polymyxa betae. Next base: position 98,284 of record RBZT01000404.1, read on the forward strand.
GATCGCTATTGATGCATCATGCTGGCTGCATCGTTCTGCTTTTACCTGCACGTTGCAGCTAGCTTTAGGTAAACCAACCAAGGCTTGGCTTTCATGGTAACTTTATAATGCATTAGACGTTTCGGCTAGTAATCTTTATGGCCTTCAAATCTGTCACTCGTTGCTCATTATTCTCTCACAGGTGCATATCTATGCTCGAAATGCTTCAGCAGAATGGGATAAAGCCAGTGTTCGTGTTCGATGGCATCGCTTTGCCTCAGAAGCAGGAGGAGAACCAGCGTCGTGGAGATCTAAGAGCGGCAGCTCGACAGCGCGGGATGGAATTGATGGAATTCGGAAACGAACGCGAAGCAAGCATTGCTTTTCAGCAGGCGATTTCTATCAGCCCTGAAATGCAGCGCGATTTTGTCGTCGCGCTGAGGAATCGCCAGATAGATTATATAGTTGCTCCATATGAAGTAAGCGCTTTTAGCTCAGTTTTCTTCCAATGGTAATGTTTGGATCTACCGTTTTTATTTCATGCTGGTCAACGGTCGAAGAGTGCTTTGTTTGAAGATTTTAACAGGCCGATGCTCAACTTGCATTTCTATTTCAATCTGGCGATGTCGATGCGGTTATCACAGAGGATTCAGATCTTCTCTTGTTTGGTATTCAGCCAGCTGATATTTAGCTCCTTTGCTCAATGATCAAATCCGCAGGCGTACGACGAATGATCACGAAGTTAGCCAAGGATGGATTTGGCGAGTTAACAGACATGGCTAGGGTAAATTTTCATGTTTTTATTAGTGGAGCTTTGCCTCAAACTTTGCACTTACTAGCAACCATGCATTCAACTAAGGCCATGTTTTGCAGCTGAATTCATCTGAAGCAAGGAACTCTCGGTTTACCGACGCCTTACGGTCCTTATCCCACGAACGGTTTCTAACAGTCTGCATAATGTCTGGCTGCGATTACGTTGATGGTCTCCCAGGGATAGGACTGAAAACAGCATTGAAATATGCCCGTGAGCATTCCACTCCTGAACGGATCCTTCGTGCTTATTGCCGAAAGCATCCACTGCCGCCTGATTATCATGCAAAATTTAAGCGAGCGCTGTTGACATTCCAGCATCAGCGCGTTTATGACCGGTCATCTGGTACGCTGTGCCATTTAAGCGGCGTGAAAACCTTTGAAGACGATGGCGAATATCTTGGCGCCGCTCTTTCCGATGATACCATTAAGAATTTGGTCACGGGGGCGTTAAATACGAAAACTTTGGTAGCCGTTCCATTGGATGACCCTTTACCTGTTGAAGATGTACCTGCGCCAGCACCCACTCTAAGAATTCTTTCTCAACCGGCAGGACTCAAAACGTTTTCAGATGAAGTTAATGTCCACAAAAAGCAGAAAAAGGATTTCCATAATGTAAGTTGCTGCTTTATATTCTCCACCACATTAGCAATGATATAGCTCTTTGTATTTTTTGTGATGCAATGGTACTGATATGAGATTTAGGATTTGGTTTTGTTGAAGGACATTTTCGGATCATCTCAAGAACGCGAATTACCTATTGCGGTTGGTGGCGACAGCCTGTTGAAATCCCTTCGCGAGGCATCGTTTACTGCAAACCATTTGCCAAGCCAAGAAATCATCAGAACCGTGACCAATGTATCACAAGAGAATATTCCTCCAGCACCAGCGACGGGTACTGCTTCCCATTGCAAGCAGATTTTGCCAGAAACGCGCACCCCCGTCTCAAAGGGCGCCGACTTTCGGAAATCGACTACTTCGGCGAACTTGTCCAACAAGCGTTCAGCACCATCTACCAGTCGCGGCTGGGTTAAGCGAATCAAGAAACCAGTGCAGCAGGTACAAAGGAGACTAACCGAGTTCTTTTCTGTAAAACATGTCTAAGCTTTAAACGCTTATCCATTGTCAACTAAGTAGGTTTGAGACGTTACCTACGCTTATCATATGCGGCATTCGTCTTCAAGTCGACAGTCAATGAGCCGCTTGCCCTCGAAACAACGTAGCAAGGCGAATCTGCATTATTCTCGACAAGACGCCTTCTTTTGCCCTGATATGAAGTGGAGATACCTTTGTCACCAGTATCCTTCTCTTGGTTCTCAATTTTGATGTGGAGAAATGTCATCTAAAAGCACCCCTGTTCGTACGGGCAACATTTTCTTCGGTATGTGCTTGTCATAGTCAGAATAGGATTATGAAGAGGCCTCGTTGTAACATACTTTGAATTGGAAATGGCATGACGCAGCCCACTGCATCATAGTCAGATTAAGATTAAGAGGCCCCGTTGTAACCCATTTTGAATTGGGGATGGAATGACGCTGCCCAACTGCATCATAGTCAGAATAAGATAGGAGGAGGCCTCGTTGTAACAAATTTTGAATTGGGAATGGAATGACGCAGCCCAATTGCATTGACAGTAACGCAATCTAATCGGTTGCTCGCTCGTGCCATTTAAAGACAAAAGACGTTCTCAACATGAGCGAGGTCCCGAACGTTATCCAGGTATCAGATCACATTTCAGGTTCGAAATGGTTTCCGATTGCGAGATTGGCTGATGATTTTCGTAGGGTATAGCGAGCATCCGAAAGCTCCTCATTCGAGATGCAGTTTAGTGCCCCAGATACTGTCGAGCCCAAGTGGCAAGATGCTTTGTTTACAATGTGCCATTCATCGATTGTTTCCGAATCGCCCGCTTCTTTTTCCTGCAATGAACCGTCTGCTGAATGATTTGGAAACGGTATCATACGATTCGTGTTTGCCCTCTAACTGATGGCAATGCTTCCAGATTTCAAAATCGTCGCTTGTTTGCTGCCAGCTATGGATTTCAAACGATACATGTCCCCTTCTACTAATGGCGATAGCGAGAGGTAGGTTTGAAAGTCGATCCAATATTCAGCATGGTATTGATCGCTCACAGCAATGTGTCACTTTCATCGTACTGAGGATATTCTGGTTGCCAAACTAAAATCGATTGCTACTAGACTTCTAACATCGTGCCCCGATGCTATCAAAGTAACAGAAGCTCTTACTGCTATTATCGAGCATCTTTGCTCCATCTTTTTAGAGCTGGAAAATGCATCAATGGATGTAATTCATTTTTTCCTTGAATTTTGTAAGGACACACCATATGCAATGCCTAATGTTTTTGAGGCATCGCTTGTTGATATTGTGTGTTCATGCTTCGATTGGCGCCTCAATCCGGAAATCCATCGTGCTGCGTTGGATATTCTATTAACGCTGCTGAGTTGTCATTCCGACACCTCCAACAGACCGGCTTACAGAATTGTAGAAAACCAAAACCTGATTGACGTATTTCAAAAAACTCAAGCTGTGCACGTAAGAGTGAATATCTTGCGGGTCCTTCTGCTGATTATGCCGGATGTGCATGAAATTGACGACAAAGCCTTATTAGGCCATTGCCGGGCTCTTGAGATTACTTTGCTTACAGAGGACAGCGAGCTTTTTGTATGTTACAATCTGAGTTCGTTGCCGCAACAAAGTTTTGATGTGTTGGTAGGAACTTAGTCTTCGTTTGCTACGTTGTATGGTGCAGCTGTCGCCATCGATATGTCATTCGCATACGAACTCGTTCGCTTATTTGATAGAAGGCCTAGCGCGATTTCACAACCCTTCGCTTCACAATATTGTAACAGATTGCTTCCGACAACTTTTTCAATTAGAGGGCTTCTTGGTGAACTCTGCTCCAGGTAAGCTGAGCTCTGTCATAGGCTACTTGCTCTTTTCTCATTTCGAGCAGCTGTAACAAAACTGCTTATGCTCTTGGTCGAATGGAGCGTCAGCAAGAATGCAATGATGGACTCAACAGTTTTCGAAGTACTGAACTTATCTATTTTCGGGTATAGTTCTCTGGGGTCTTTAAACTTCCTTCATTCAGGTATTACTTGAGCTGGTCACAGCAGCTGGCGGATCATTTACCGAGCTGACAAACAATGATCCAAATGGCCAATATCCAATATTTCAAATGTTGTTCTTCTTACTAACACGTGCAGTTCGGCTAACTGAGCAGAACCATAACCTGTATCTTAATGGCCTGAAGCAAGTCGTTGCCGGTAATTGCATCCCATCAATTTCCACTCCAATTGAAGTCCGATCTAGTCTATACGCCTAATTCTGCGTATCTGAGCGAATTTAGGACTCTCATAATCGATATTTGGCAGAAGTATTCATTTAGTGCTGAAATTTCAATTGAAATCCTCGGTATCCTGAACGTAATGGCTGTGAAAAACGATCAGATTTCATTTCTTATCAATTTTTTTGTGTCACATATTCTCCCTGTCATTCATGATGTAAGCGTTCAATTGAAGTCAATAAACACATTTGAATATTCAGTTTAGGTATCTTTGGAGAATAATGCTGGCAACCGCAGCAATTACTCGTTCTGGACGGAATCCTTGCGATTGTTCAATGTCATTTCTCGGAAGGCAACTCAGGAAGCAAGGTTGCGATTGTTCTGCGGTTCTGAATCAAGTGATCTGCTTTCCTCTATATTACAACGCTTAGAAAACAATACGCTCGAAACATGCGAACATTCAGATAGCTTTCTGGTGGAAATAAATGATGAGTTTCTGAAAATGTTCTAAACATGCTACCAGGACGCATTGTTAGTCACATTATCAATTTGGAGGCCAACACATATTGACGTTCAAGCGAATGTGAAAAGTTTAGATTTATGTAAGGTGGCCTGTCTGTGAATGCGCTTGGATTGACTTTCTCCTTGAAGCTCGGATAAGAACTGTAATTGCTCGCTTGAAAAAACATCCTAACCAAAAACTCAAACTTCTTCTTATCCTTCTGATTCATGTGATTCAGCTATGCCAACTGAATATTTCGAGCGATCTTGCTTCAGATATCAATATGCAAGTTAAGCGTGTCCTTGACAGTGATTTCCAGAGTCCTCAGATACTTCATTCTGCCATTCTTTTGCTAAATCTAACAGACAGCTTTCTAAGTGCAAATGATTCAGTAGTTGAAAAAACAGGTTTGCAAACTGATTGTTGCACTTCTACTACTAATCCAATTTCAAAAGTTAACAAATTCATTTCGCTGATTACATCAGTAGACAATACTGTCATGTTTTCAGGCGAACAACAGATTTGGCAATGGATTTGGTCTAAAACTTCCAACACTCCTCAGAAAAAAATGACAATTCTCAAAGCTTGCCTGCAGTCGTCAGAACTCAGTATTATTCCCGATGCATTTCTATTAAGAGAAAGTGGTGTACAAGTCGATGAGTTGCTTCAATTGTGTCCATCTACCCAAGCGTTACGAACAATAATGTCTGATTGGGTGTGTCAAAAGCGATGTTTTGCAATTTGTTATAGTAACAGTTTGCCAGGTGTTTGACGAAACTAGCAGGTACGCCATCTTGCAGTTGACAGAGTCAATATTTCAATCTAGTTGTCTCGACATTTTCCCATTTCTATTCACTTTTGTAAAATGGCTGGATCAGAAGGTTCTTGACAGATCGTTCTTCGAAGAACATCTAACGACACTTATGATCTGGATTGGCTGCATACAAAAGTTTATTTTAAAGGCAACGATTACGTACTCTGTTATTCCCAAAAGGCGAGGAAGTAATATGCTTTTTGCATCATGTCTAGAAAAGTGTTTAAAAATCGCAAAAGAAACCTTACAGAAAAAGAATATTGCAGAAGAACGTGAAGATGACCAAAGAATTCGATCAGCTTTGATGGGTTGCATCTCAGCTTTGAGTGAATTTGTGCAAATTGAACCTTATACTGCCATCGAGATCTTTGAATTTGGGTTGAGATTTTCAAATACTCGGCCAAACAGCAGTATGTTTGCAATGATGCATTCATTGCTAAGAAACAATCCAGGGTTGTTAACCCAGCCCACGGCGCACGCCAAGATACAGAAACTGGTAGAGGTCGCAATCAGTAGCGACCCGTTATGCATTGAAGCGAGTATCTTACTGGCATATTTGATCGAGAAAGGCGTCGGTTTGAATATCTTAAAGAAAAGCCGTTCGCTACGAATGTTGCTGAATTCTGCTGTATTGCAATCTAGGATATACGAGACTCCGATTCCTTTGCCACTCGTTTACATCATGATCTTAATGGGCATACCGTTAACTCATCAGAGTATATCTCGCTGTCCAATCCGGCGGTTAATCTGTGCACAAAGTTACGTTGAAATCTGTAATTTTAAAAGACACCATTGCCTAGAGTGTGGACCAGACGACATAGAGCTGCACCTAACGATCGTAGATTACATACGAAGAATCCAGGTTCTAGGTTCGAAACAATGCCATCAAACAGTCAATAACAACAAGGACATCATCAACATCACAAAAGACGTCATGGCATCACCAGCAATCCGAAAGTTTGGATAATTAAATTTATTCTGGAAGCGTTAATGATGGCGGCGGCGATCTATAGAATAAAACGAATTGGGCCTCAGTGAATGCTCGATGACGAAGTAATAGGTAGATGATATTTCGTAAAGATATTTCATCATTAGGCTGAGAGGTATGGGCCCTAATAAAACAAGATTACCGATAAGAGTAAGATCAGGGCATTTGGAAATGATATTACTTCATAGCGCACGACAGCGCCATATCGTATTTGCAATTAATACTGTATATACTGGCAAGGGAATTGTAGACAGCCGCTAGATGGCCTTCAACTAAAGAGCCTTTATAAGGAGCAGATTTTCATAGCAAGTCAAAACTTACTCGGAGAGTCGCTGGGCTTGGTCTTTGTTTGTGTTATACACTGCACTGCCTCTTCGATTCTATTTAGCGAGCATAGCGCTTCGCAACGGTAAATCCTTGTCAAAACAGATGTGGATTGATCGATGAAGGAAAACGACTCGATCTACAGCAGTTAACATAAACGACCTGTTACCGAGCATATTTCACACCTGATCGAGCCAATGCAGACACTCGGAAAATTTTGACAAGACAAGAGAGATGAATGCAATCCCTAACATAACCACCTATCATATGATAAACATAACAAAAAAGAGAATCGAAGGCACCAAACCTGCCTAATTTGAGGTGATGGCGATAGTAAAAGAGCATTCTGGTACCAGGAATAGCCTCGCTGCAAATTATTGCAAATTTCTGAAGGAATTTCTGGAGATTGACATAGACGAAATTGTGACACCTAAACAAGTCAGGATAGTCGATTTGGTTAGAATGCACAAGCTAACACCTCAGAAAAGACACTGCTAGAACGAGCACTAAACATGTCCTTATTTCGGAATTCCGAATACGATTGAACAGCGGCACGTCCCAGTTGCATCCAATGCCAATACGAACCACAAAATGGGATCACGTTGGCCTAAACTACTATCTAAAAATGAAGATATAAAAGAGAGATTGAAAAGCAAATACCACTAAATCATCGCAAACATTGGATGATCCACATTGAAGCTGCTCTAGATCATAATTAAAGCGGATACGGTGTGGAATGCTACGATCAAAATGATCCAGAGCCTGCTGTTGAAGTGCACGTTGGAAATAAAAAGAAGCAGCATGATACCGTTTCATGGCAAAATGAACGCATCCCATATTATTTAGGTATACAACAGAAACCCTGCATACAGTTTTAACAAAAACGAAATCAAAGACATTTGAATCATCCAATTGTGATCTTGAAAGAGAAGCATTTACCTGGGGTCTTTAGGGCAAGCAAACTGAACATTGTTCAACAGTTTAATTGATTTCACATATTTTTCGTTAAAGCTTTCAAGCCGAGCTTTCACAAGCAGCGCAGATGCTTTATGATAGTCAGTCACTTCTGCAATACAAACTTAGCTCAGGTATGGAAGTCGAAACAAGAAGATCAGGCAAATTCTGGAAAACAAGAAATGATTGCTATCAGACCTTGAAGATCTTTCTGGCTAATCGAAGAGGGATCCTTATTTAAGTTTAGCATCGTCAGCTTAATTGTCTTTTTAGCTGCCTTTTCATTCCGAGATAACAGAGATATCCGAGTCTGGAACAAGTGTATATAGAACGATAACTCATTGAGAGGTATTATTGGACAGGAAAGGCCATCGATGCAATTTGCGTCGTTAGATTGCAGATTCTGCCGAAACGCAATCAAATCCTCCAAAATGAATTCCGCTTTGGAAATGTTCCATGTCCTGATAAAGATTTCCAATAGCAACAACGCAATCTTGATGGACAATCCTAAATAACATATCAGCTGAAACGAATTCAGAGTGGAAGCAACAAACGAAATGGGGGATTGTATAATGATTTAAGAAAGATGGCTCAACCAGAAATGACCAAATACTGTACCGATTCCTAAGCCCATTTCTTTTCTGGTATCGTAGAGAGGCAAGAGGATAGCCAAAGCGTTTGTAAATTGGCAGCAACGAACGAGCAGGATGGCACGATTGTAGCGTAGGATGCCACGATGTACGACATCTTCTGGAGATACATCGTCTAATGCCGCTAAGCTGTTCATCAAGGAGGTGGGATCAGAGGACTCTAATAGAACTTTCAGAAGAGGTGGAATCGTAAACGTCCCATTAGACATTTGCCCAAACAAAGCCACGAATTCGGAATCATGCACATAAGATTACAGCCAAGGAGACCAAAAAGCTAAACGCAAAGCTAATAGAATAGTTTGCAAACCTACTGGATGCTAAATACTCGCTGATCAGAAGATTATGACGATACTGCCGCGATTCCCGGTTCGTGGGCGATTCGCTGCTGGCCAGCATGGCGACAGCTTTGCGATAGCGCCCAGCCTCAAACGCGTCGGCAGCCGTTTTCAGGTCGCGATCGCTAGACGCGCCCGACGACATTGGACAAATGAACTGCACAAGAATGAAATGGTGTTCAGAGCCTACACAGAGGACAGGGGGGATTGACTTCGTTAACGCGCATGTGGCGGCGCGGGCTCCTACATACTAATACAGTCGCGCTGCTTTTTTGTGATTTCCCTCAACGTCTCTATTGTTGGTTTTGTTAAAAATGATCGTCTTGGCTATGGGCAAAGAGAAAGCTGAGTGACTAGATCCGACCGGAGTCGTGGTTTCGGAATGAGTCGCTTTTAAGGCAAGGGATTGCGGTTTGGTGGGAACTTTTTGGAATTCCATGATGTGTTCTCACATAACGTTTTGGGCTTTATTTGAATTAGCTTTTGACATGGATATAATGTCGCAACGGGATCAATTGTTATTTTATGTCTTTGTAATGTCGAATCACTGAAATCACCGACGAAAACCTAATTCTTTCACTCCGATGAATCTTTGTCGGCTCTATAATACTACCTATTTATCTGCCTTGAGTCCTTGACTCAGATTCTTTGTCCGGAATGGGAAGGAATTATTATGGCTCAGTGGTTACCTTTTTAAACATTTCGTACGTCACGAAAAGCTGGGTTGCTTGTTGAGGCTAACGTTCAAAATTGATTTGCTATCTGCTTATTCTTGAGGACACAACAAACGCTGATGTTTTCGCCGAATGCAATTCAGGAATTGTTTCATCAAGTAATTCTTCCTTCTAGGCCACAAAACTACCCTCACACAATTTCTCTATTTTTGGTTTCCAATCAAAGACCAACAAGCAAACCGCTCATTGATTGAATTGTTTCCTAATAGAGTAATTGCCAAATCACTGAAATGGAAAGACTATCATGTGCATTGTAATGCAGACTTTCGATTTGTGTATTGAGGACATCCAGCATAAAGATGTTCACGCCAGAATACACGTTCTGCCTGCTTGATGACATGCGATGAGACTTTCAATTTTGTTTCAACGAACTGATCTCCCGGTTTGTTTATTGCTCAGGCTCATCGATTGCGCAAATTACGTCAATATCGATTCGGGTATCAGCGTTTGAATTCACGAATTTCACGAACCTCATCGTGCCCGGCTCCGCTCTTAGAACCATCGTCAGAGAATTCGCTGAAGGGGTAACAACACAGAGCGGTTTCTCGGCTTCCTCATCGACATAAACGGTGGCGCCAGACTCGACGTCTTCTCCAACTATAACAGAGCTGTCAGAATGCATCGATTTTTCGCCTCTGTGTAATACCAGTGGTGAAAGCAAACGAAACATCGAGAGACGCCCGTTGTGCTTCGGGGTCATCATCGTAGGCAAGTGTATAACAGCCGGGCGAGAATTCCCGCACGAGTGTCGTAGCTGACATGATACGGTAATATGAACCTGATAGAATCTGGAGCAGCTTCATCATCGCCTGCGATTCGAATAGACTGCAAACCTGAAATTGACGTCAACGAAAAATTTTGAAAACGAGTTCGACCCAGACCTCTTCGAACACGTTTTCGGATCCCGAATTCCTATCCAGTACCTAGATCTTGGTAAGATAGAGTTGAGGTGGAAAGCATGCACCAAACCTCAAATCGGCGCTTGTTAAAGGGACCGACAACGCTCCACTTGGCACACGTTCCGGAAACGGCGGCCTGCAACCGATCCCATTGCGGTTTCGATAAGAAATCGCGAAGTTCAATCTGTGGTAACAGTTCAATTAAGCAGCAAATCAGCGAAACAGCTGAACCTCTGATTCGCTCTCGAACTGGTTACAGATCTGACGTTGGACCTGCTTCTTCAGATATGACGGTGATATCCACTGCTGTAACAGTAGCATATCGGTTTCTGTCAATGATGATTCGGCAGCGATGTCGAACTTCGTCACGCGCAGTTGCTGTTCATAAAGTGTATCTGCGCTGGGCGCATTGAGGCAAGTCGGGGCACGCATCGGCTTCTCCTCAACACCATGGAACCTAACGCCGGTCAGATCCCGCCTAAATGGATTCCCCAGAGAGTTCTCGGAACGAGAAAACGCCAAACTGATGAACATGTTTTGAAAATATACGAAGCGTTGGCGATACAGAGCGAACCAAAATGGTGCTTTGGAATTACCATCCGTTGATGGAAAGACGATGCTTATCAGAGAGGACCTCGGCAACCTGATGATAAGAGGCATTGGACACCTCGAAAAATACCAAAGAATTACGTCGGGGCAAAATCCGGGCGCAGACCGCGTCCGGTTCCCCGGCGGAATCCACGGAAAACAGATCGAGATGGCCACCGTCCTGTTCGGACCAATCATCTGGGACCAGATACAGGATGAAGGCAATACGGCGACCGAGAAGCTGATCGTCGTGAGGGAGAAGATGGTCATGACGGCGATATAGCGACGAAGTTACTGGAATCAACACTCAGAAATTCCTCATCCATTCTGAATCGGATTAAAGAAAGTAAAAGGCTTTAAATTATCCAAGCAACGGCGTGTTCAATAAGTGCAAATATGCTGACCGTCGATATTGGAGTTCAGCTGGATACCGGAGACAGCGGTTAAAGCGGCTCGGAATTCGTCCCCATAAAGCTGTTGAATGAATTCGGCGAGGGTCCGGGATTCAGTACCCGCCAGATCGTCGGATTGGTGGAAGTTATACAAATCGTTGTTCTTCTCGTAGAACGACTCCTCCATCAGTTCATCCTATCAAGATGATCAGCAACAGCTGCACGGTTTACAAACGAAACTAGAAACGATTCTGCCACAAACTTGAAAATTGCCGGAACGAACCGAAAACAAGACAAGCAAAGGGTTCTTGAGAAATGATACTGATAGCAGCAGGGTTAAATGAAGTAAAAGCTATTAAAAGCGATTTATAGGCTAGATAGTGAATACTCCACCTGAATGCGGGCAAGAGAGCTGGAGTCGTTGACGAAGTCATCGACTCGAAATAATGGGAACGGCTGATGCGAGGCGAAAGCAGCCCGCGACTTCTCAATGACATCGTCCTTGGACCAGTCCAATCGGATCATGATTGAGGAATGGATTCGCCGTGACGAAATGACGACCTTCAGTACGATAATCGCAGATGGAATTTCTGCGCCGGGGTCATGACAGACCCCACGACCCCAGACCGGAAATTTCTCGAAAATTTATCAAAATTTCTGGATTGCAGAAGAAGTTTCAAAGGGGGATCCTGAATGGATTATTTGCCTTCCTCATTTGAGATCAGCTTGGAGCAGAGTCGTTCCGCACAGCTCGGCGAATAGGCGACCTCAATTTCGGGCCGAACTTGACCTTAATTTTGGCCAAATTGTGAACCGGATACCGATTCTTTGCCCCATGGCCTTACAGCAATCAGATCGTCCGATGTCATGACGAAGACGTGGATGTTGATGTGGGCGCCTTCGCTGATAATGCGACGGTATAGCTGGCGCCCCGTCCAGGCCGAGATCTGCATGAATCGTCGCTGCCCCATCATGCAGATCTGGGCCCGATTCCGCTTCTGGCCGTTGGCCACGGTTTGGGCGCCGGCCTGCCGCCGTTTACGTTACTGATGGCGTTACAGATCCGACTGGAGCACATCACTAGTACGAGTTACGTGGAGGGATCATGTGACATTCGCATCGAATACTACAACTTCGACGATCTGCAGGATGAAGGATTGCTTCGTCTGCAGGCGACCACAGGCTCTGAAGCACAGCAGTTTATTGGCGAGCTGCGTCACGCTATCACCGATGCGCATGTCTTTAGAAATGTACTGTTGAATTAAGCGCCGATATGTGTAATGAGACTGAAACGCGAACCACGATAAGTGCCGGGAAAATCGTTCGAGCCACGAATGTCTCTTCGATCATCAGCAATTGTGTAGACCGTCCAGCGATCGGCTGTGGCTTGCGCTCCTGATATGACTGCAGAATGATGAACGCTGCCCGCTATTACATACCCGCCAGCGACCGTTCGGCTACGTGTGACTACAGACTACCGTTACAATGATGTTACGCTCCGTGTCACTTGGACGCCGCCGCTCCCGATTCGCACCAATCGCGGCAATCCTGACTTTCTGCGGACTTGGCAGCCCAGACCGTGGGTTTGTATCAAAGGCTGGGTGGCCCCATTGCCCCAATACGTTTCACGTCGGAGCCCTTCCCTGGGAGCTCACTGCTGAACATAACACGCTATGGCGCTGGCGCCTCCCTCCAGCCCGGCATTCGAGACACCCGAGCTGTAAGTACTATCGGGCGGATGGGTGCAGACCGGCGGCCGTACTGACCACCCCGTCGTTGGGCTTGCCAGATCGGATCTCGACCATGCCGTCTACGAGTATCTGTGCCTGCGCGGGTTCAATTCGATCGCGCAGGCGTTCATGACGTCGACGTTCCAGTGCGGAGGCAGCGTCCCCGTTCCGATGTCATCGTTGTATCGGTTCTGGCACGCCCCCGTCCCGGATCAGCAGCAGGCGACGCCGACGACCGCAACGACGCCGCCCCTGGCTCAGGCCCCAGGGCCCGGAACAACGCCCGCCGTCGTCACGGCAGCGACGACGACCCAGCCGCGACCCTCACCGACCGGAGACAAGCTACATCCGTGTACATGGCCCAATTGCACGCAATCGTTCAGGAAGAAGAGCAACTTGCAGAGGTTCGAATTGGCTCATTTCGGCTCTGTGCTCTGTGCATAATTTTTCCTGTTTATTCTGGTTTCACATTTTAAATTTTCTGGACTGACGTTACTGTATGCAACATCTGATGATGTATCGCTTAGGCATATGCTGTTACATGAAGGTCGGCGGCCGTATCGTTGCACCGTGACTGTGGCGGACGGGACCTGCTGCGATAAGACGTTCGCCCGCGAGTCCGATCTGGCAGCGCACGTTCGCGTCCATAGTCCGTCCAGTTTTTCGGATCCGATCCCGGTGGTACTGACCCTCGTGCTCAGATGGAGTCCGGCCTTTCGTCTGCCCCGATTGCGGCAGGAAATTCACCCGGAATTCGGTGCGTCTTGTCGTTTTTGCCTTTGTTCAGCTGATTTTTTTTATAATTTTCGGCTGAATTTTACATTATTGTTATCTGATGACCAATTATGATAGGATTGGAGATCTCATGTTAAGTCAGTACATAATCGGGCTCCTTATTCCTGTCCAGGGACCGGCTGCGGCGGCCGATTCGAGACGCTGAAGGAGCTTCGCGCCCATTTCCCGCACTGCACCGCCTCCGATGCCAATGCTGAGAAACAGCGGATCATGGCGGCCGCGGTCGATGACGATCTTCAAGATGGCGATGGAGGTGGCGGCGACGCTGTTCCCGTCGTCGCCGTCACTGCTCCTTGCCAGGTCTCTACATGCAGCCATAATCCACCACTTTCCACATCACCAAAACGATTTGCCTGTTCTGGTCATGGTCAGCCGTCCTTCCAGGTATCTTTTGTCATTCATGTTAGGGTTTTAGGGTTTGGACTGCCGCTGTGCCATTCTTATTGTATTTGGTGTGCTTCTGTCAACGTTTTTTCTTTTGAAGCTGTCGACCTTGCATTGATTTCTCGTTTAGGTTCGTCATGATGATCATATTGATTTCTTAATCGATGGCGAATTACATCATTGGACCGATAAGTACTGTGAAAGTCACGGGCTCTTCAGCCTGATCGATTACGCGCCCAGCTCAACGCCGTTATCCAATTGACCTTGGCCGAGTCATAATCAATGGCATACCTAAGCGCCGTGCTGCCCCGGGAGCCGCTAATAGCTCTTCGCAATCATATATCTATGATATTGTATATATCCCTATTCGAGACAAAGATCAAATTCGTTCAATTGTCGCAGTTGGCTGTGTCATTGGGCCAGAATATGTAATACACGAGACCCTAAAACCTAACAGAACCCTGTTCACACACCAACCCACCAGCCTTTTCTCAACTTTGCAATCTCGCATCATCGTCAATCGATGCCGTTCTGATTCCGCTAACAAGTTTGCACACGAGTGAGGTCTGGCATCAACGCAAAGCACAGCCCGGGGTCGTGGGGTTAGCTCGGGGTTGTAGGGTGATGCTATCTGATGATTGTTGTGAGCGGAATCGCGCAGTTGCTCTTTCGATCGCGTGATATCGAGGATCAGGGTCGGGTAGTGATACTGCCCCCCAGGTACCAAACACAATACAAATGGAGGCGCTACCACCGCTTCACGATCATAGCGCCTGGGACGCCCTGGCCCAGGATATCGCCGCCGACGAATCGGACTGGTCGGCGTCCGTCTCGCATCAGACCGACCCGTATAGTATCCTAAACATGTACGCCATTTCAATCATCTCGAAACCGATGTGGTGCTGGCTCCGAACCATTTTCTGTTTACTCAGCGAGCACGTTTCCGGGATTGTTTAATGTTTCACATTGCATGTGGCATTTGTGTTACAGTCCTGCTGGTCGTCTTTTCCTTTTGCAAGTTGAAGAACATCGACTTCTCCTTCAATGTGGTTTTCATGCAGAATTTTATTCCCACAGACGGAAGAGTGTCTTCAGCTGTGTTAACCTTTATCTTAGTCTGGGTTGAATTCATCCTTTTGTTTGGTGTTTTGAAATCGGTCGCCTATGAAATGTTAACTCGATCACATTAAGGCCTTTACTTCATTATATCGTTGATGTTTTTTAACAGTTCATTAACTGGGCTGGATTCGCTTTGCCGTCAAGGTTTCGCTTTTTCATCATTTGTGGATCTAACACCGTTCTGATATTGTGATTTACAATCTTGCTATTCTCATAGTGTGTCTTACTGACAATTTGCTCTTCGTGTTTGATCATGTTTCCCCACTGTCTGATCATATGGCTGTTATGAACGACACATCGCTGATGATCGAATTTCCACAGATCGCGGGCCAGTTCGGCTCATGATGTTCGTCTCCGGTACCGTCAGATGAGTCTCTTGTTCCATCCAGATCGGCATGCAACGTCCGGGTCGGCGCCGTCCGCTATCGCGTCCATATTCCCGATCGTGTCGGCGGCCAGTACGACATTGTCGGCGCCGTCGGAACGAGCCGCATTCGATATCCTGGGCGTATCGACTGAACATGATAAGGTCAGGTCGATCTGGCTGCGTTTCCGTTGATTCCGGGTTTGGGTCTGTAACGTGACATCAGTTCCCGATCTGTTACATTACGTTACCCGGCTCCGTTTTCCGCCGTCGCCGCTTTCATTTCGCTCGTCTCGCCAACGTTTCGATATGAATCATGAAACCCTAAACCCTAACTCCTTTTTCAATAGAGCCGTTTCGATCCGTTCAGCGAGACGCTGCTAACACGCGCCGAGCTCGAGAAGCAGGTTCTCAATTCCGCCATCCAATCCGAACTGCAGCGTCGTCAGCGTCTGACGCAATGTCAGCTGGACGCCACCAGCGGTAATACCGGCCCCCCCCGGCCCGGCCGGGCCGGGTCCGCTCAGCCGAGTCGCCCGCTGAATCATCGCTGCTGTTACAGGGCCGGGTCCGGCGACGACCGAATTCCAGAGCCAGGTGCAGTTCGATATCGGTACCGGATACGACGCCGTCGGATTCGCGTCGTCGTTCACTCGCAGCCTGACGATGCGTTCGACCTGCATTCTCCAACTCTTCTGGTAAATTCATTCTTCGGTCTTCTTTCGTCATCGTTTCTCGAAACCATCTTCGCTTCTGGGTTTTATTCTTCGCTCTCGTCCCAGATTGGGCTCTGATCAATTAAGGTCAGGTCGCGAACGTATGATCTTTGGACATCGTCGAAGGTGGCGTTGGCTGTCACGAACGCCAACTTGTCGTTGGATGCGATCGGGACCAGAAAGCTGTCGCTGACGACCTCCGGACAGATGTGTGTCGGGCTGCGGACCCGTCTGCGCCAGTTCGTCACGCTCTGGTTCCGTCTGATGCACGCCTTCTCCGATTCTATGCTCGGAACACTCACGTTGACTCTGTCGCCATTACCCACCATCAGCTGTAATATCAATCAACGATTCAGCAAACGGAATCGAGGTGCGCTTTAATGCTTTGAATCTCGTTTTTTGAAGATCCCTTTCTCGGCTGCTTTTACGCCTGATTTCTCGAACTCTTTTCCATTTCCGTTTTGTTTTTTTTACAGGGTTTTCACCTAACCCATTTTTCGTCTTGACTAAATGGCCTTCAGGCATGATGTCGTACAACGGCGGCCTTCGTCTTTCTGGCCTGAACAGCGGTCTTGAGAGCAAAGTTCAATATCGACTCAATCGTCGTTATCACGTAATGCTGCGGGATGCTGATTGCTGATTCGTTGCCGATCGTCGTATCAGGTATTCGCGGATCTTCACGGCTTCATCGTCGACAGCAGTCTCGAGGTCGGCATCTGTCGCCGCTTTCTTCATGCCCCTGGTCTATCGCTGTCCTACTCGTTAACCTTCTCTGATTCCGAGGGCGTTCTCGTTAACTTAACCGCTGAGAGAGGTCCATGTCGAATTCGTCTGCCTTTATCTCTTACTGTACGCAGAACCCAAATTTCAAAGCTCAATTTATAATGTTCTCTTTAGGCCAACGAACCCGAGCCTTTCGCGCGCTATTGGAAGCTTCTCATGCTGCTTCCACTGATCGTTCAGGCGGGCGCGATCGTATTCCGATACCGACTGCAGCCTGAGCTTAGCTCTCAAGGCTTGATTTATGTTCGGCAACGTCGAGAGGCGATTCAGTGGCAGAAAGAGCACAGAAAAGAAGCTCAGCTGATTGCTATGAGAGAAGAAGGTGACGGCTGCACCGAATCGGTGTTTTGACCTGATCTGATCCTGTTCCAGATGAGAACGGGCTGGTGATTGTTGATGCCAGATACGGCGATCTGTCGTCTCTATCCAGCCAGGATGGTCCAAATCTGTATGGAGGCGATGATGATGATGATGAAGTCCTAGATGGAATGGAGTCGCTGTTTCCTGCAACAATCGATGCTGCTGTAGGCACTTGACGACTGTCAATTTGGCATTTTTTTTTGCAGTTTGAAATGAAAAGTTAAAAAAGTTTTTGCTTTTTTCAAACTCTTTCGGAAATCTCAAAATGTTGTTATTTTCGTTTTGGCGTTTTTTTCATCGTCCATATCGCCAACTGCCGTGTATTTAAACCATTGTCGATTCGTGTTTCTACAAAGTTCAATCACTAATGAGCATGCAGATTCCATTACAGATGTTGGTGAAACATGGTCGTTTGGAGATTCGCGGCTCGATCGCGTCGTTATCGGGTCTGTTCGCCGTTCGTCACAGTCCGCATTGTCGTCTGCGTATTCGATATCGCTACGATTGTGTCGATCATGAGGCCATCATTGCTGACGGCGAGGACTTCACGCTCCCGAACCCCGCCCACATTATTCGAATATAGCGCCGTATCTATTGCACAGACGAGCCAGTACGACACCCGATTGCCAAAACGTAGTCCGTATCGTCAATCAGCATTGGCACGAGCACGCTTAGGATGTGGATACAAGCCTGGCGCCATTCCATTCATTAATAGCGGGAAATCAATCCGGGTTTCGAAAGGCGAATTAATCACGGAAGGCAGTATGACCTGAAGGGCTTCTTCACGCTGTCAGATCGGGGCGCCCTTTATCTTCATTTCCCATAATCGATTATTTATCTAGATATATCGGCGTCCGGCGGTCGTCTATGATGTCGTCGTTCGGGTTGCGAAGGGACGCCGGCGCCCAGCTGTTTCAATGCTCGGCGGATTCGATCGCCCGCACCTTACTGCCGGCGCAATCGCCGATCCTGATCGCCGACATCTGGTCTCTGGTCCTGCATTATACAGACGCCAGCACGCTGGCGCGATTCGCCACGGTCAGCCTGGACGCCAGCGAGATCGTCCAGCTCGAGCGTCGTCGCCGTCGTCAAGACGAACTGCAATCATGGCGTCGTGCTGCGGACGAATTCCGTCAGAAACAGGCGGCGGCCGCCCAGCGTCGGCAACGCCTGTCGCCGCGCATGGCCGAGTCGCTCGACACGCAGCTACGGGCGTCGATCAACGCCGAGCACGTCGTGCGCGCCCGCGTCCTGTTCGAATACGGCGCGCGAACGTCGCTGACGACGCACGCCGGCCATGGCCAGGTCAACTTCGCCTCGATTTCGCAGCGCATTCTCGACGAGGACGAATCGCAAGAGCCGCGTCTGATCATGCTGGCCCAGCTGGTGCTGTTGTGCGGGCCGCCGTCCGCGACGACGTCGACCGTGGGCAACCGGCGTCTGTCGGCGTTCGACATCATCCTGTCGTTCGGCGTCGATCGACGACCGCAGACAAGCCTGCGCCTCCTGCAGATGCTGGCGGCGGCCGGGTTCCGGATCCCGTGCGCCAGCCTGCCGTCCTGGACCGCCTTCATGGACTCGTTCGCCGTCGAGAAACGATCGCAGGAGGTCAGCGGCAGCATCGTTCGCATCGCGATCGCACACCATTGTAAATTCATATCTTTTTCCGTTTTTTTTTTTATTTTCGCTCTTTTCTACAGTTTTGTTTTCCCTGTCGTACCGGCCCATGACGTTTCTCTTGTGCTAAAGGGTTCGATCTGGACAGTGTGATGGGTGACGGGTCCTGGAATCGGTTCCCGCATGCGATTCTGGGCGCCATTCCCAGCCACTTTCTGCTATCGGAGATGATCGCGGCGGCCGCCCCCCAGATCCGATCGTGGCGTCCGGTTCAGACGCGGCGCCTGAATCGCCTGCTTCGGGACCACGGGCAATCGTCGGCCACCGTCCTCGAGTACTTTCAGCGATTCGGCCATACGCGGCGCCTGCTCCGAAGCATTCTGCTCCAGTCCCGACCGCTGCGCCAGGTCGTGCTGGTCCAATGGCCGCAGATCCTCGTGCATCTGTATGAATGCCATGACCATACGACACTGAGGCTGTTGTATGATCTGGAATCTGTTTTGGTCGGGTCGTTGGCGATCGATGATCGTGGGAATACGTTGCTGCATTATATGGCACGGGTCCCTAATCGGATCGCTGCTCGATGTCTGGCCATGTTCACAGGCGACTCTCTCCTGAATCGTAATGATGATGGGGAGAGCGCTATGGAGGTTGCTGAGCGGTTCGGGCATTGCCTGCCGTTTAATACTGTCGAAGCCGCATCCGATGAATTATCACATCTGAGCCGCATTCACATCCTCCATGAATAAACAAATAGTTCGATGTTCCTGAATCGAGACCTGTTGCTGTAATGAATGTTGAAGTTTCATCTTGCAGTACGAATCATCAACTCCAGTTCTGTGACCTATAATTATCTGATCGTATTGGCGAGGTCACCCGTCAACAGCAACGCTGACACAATCCTGTGATTCGCTTGGTGTCAAAAAAGTGATCGCCAACGGTGACAACTGCAGCAATTGTCATGAAGTTTTCAGATTCCTAAATTTCCAATTTTCTGGGCACAATTACAGTACACATTTCGGCTTTGCCGCGCTCGAAACTTATATTGGGAACCATGTGTACGACTCTTCGTACAATTAGCAGGTTTGCCGAAATTAAGACGTGAGAGTTCATTTTGAATCTTCGTTTTATATTGAAGACTTTTTAATACCGACCTTGAGTTTCAGTCCTCGTAACAGTCCAATCTTTCGGCCCAAATCTGTTCATTTGAGGCTGCCTTTCATCGGTACAGAAATGCGCCCGACCTAGAGCATGACACAGGAACCCGTTCCATGTGGTCAAACCCTGCTGGCTGCAGCCCTCCAGAGATGTTTCGTCAACATCTATTTCGGTCATTTCTTCCCAGCTTTAGCAGCGGAAAAATGACATTTCCAGCAGGACGCAGGCGTTGATACGCCACAATTCTTCGTACTGGTCCTTGGAAGCGAGCTGGTTGTCGACATTCCAAGCTGCCAAAAACTCATGCAATCCGGGAGATTGTTGAAATTCCTTGGTACGAACGGGCGACGTGTTGTCGCATTTGCTCAGGACAAGCCGTTCTTCATGTATGAAAAGTCTAACCGTCACACCCTCTTTATTCTTGATGTTTCCTCGTTTATTGATTTAAGTATCAGACTTTTATTGGCAATCCATACAATCGCCCAGCGGTTGACCATATTGATTGAAAAAGAGAACAATAACGTAGATAATTTAAGATGGATAACAATTCAGAACAATGGGCATAACAGAGTCGATAATAAGGAGTACCTAAATATCATGAAATGAAATGATAGACATACAGGGTTCAGTTTTCGTTCCGATCTCGAAAGAGGATATGTACTGAAGATGAAAGGAAGTTGTCACACCACTGACAATTTTAACATGATCGCCTTAGCTGGAATCGGAATAATGGGTCTCCATCGCCTGGGAGAACTCGCAAGTCGCACCACACAAGGGCTCTGCGCCATGTTTGGGTCAGTTGATAATCGGGGAAACTGGGGGATCTCTTTGCCTGTACAAAAGAGGGATATTAATCGCGACAGCATTGTAGTGAAATATGCCAAGGAAGACATGACTGTCAAGAACCATCGAGATGCCTGCATATCGTCTCTATCGTCGAGAGATGCCTGCATATTGTCTTTATCGTCGAGAGATGCCTGCATATCGTCGCTATCGTCGAGAGATGCCTTCATATCGTCGCTATCGTCGAGAGATGCCTTCATATCGTCTCTATCGTCGATGATAGAGCTGCCTGCATATCGCTCTATCATCTATCATCGATGAATGCTGTTCAAAAACCATATCGAGTTGATGCAATCTCATCAGGACTTTGTTTACAAAGCGACAAATACAGACAAAGCGCCATATTTTGGAGACGAGGATTACAAGTACAGAAACGGACGACGATCCTGAATAATAAACACGAAGAACCCTCACGCAATGCATTAAAATAAATAACGAAATATTATTGATACACCCATACATTGGGACAGAACGCAGCATTACAGACAGAAAGAAATATTAGAAAGATTTCGTTGAGTATATAGATGAATGCAACAACGAAAGCCCGCGCTGAACAAAATCATCACAGGCGACCTTAACACTCGCGATCAGCGCTTTGGAATCAAACACCAAGAGAACCATGAATATTTAGACCAAATCGTTTTAACCTTGGATATAATTAGCGACAAATACACACCGACCAGAAAAGAAAACACATTAGATATTACATTAGCGAATAACTTCGCCGTCGAAAGTCAAATACGGACGAAGGTCCTCCATAAGCTGAGCAATGCTCACAATCCGACAAAAACAGAAGTGACACTCAAAGAAAATCCAATTCACGACAGAACAGAGCCTGAGCGGCAGAAAATTGAATACTCCCGAAAACGAGGAAAACATCCAAGAAGCAATAAAGAAATAGAGGAAGAAGAGGAACAATTAACACCAGTACCAATAAAGTTCTGGACATCACAATTGAAAAAGGCAGTCCGACTGCATAATAAGTGCAGAAGGGTAGCAAAAACCCAAATACGAAATGAAGACACAGAACAAACATATATAAAGTACAAACAGGCTCAGAGAGACTTCAGAAAACTGTTTCGAAAGACCACGATGCAAAGATCCCACTGGTGCAGAATTTTATAAACTCATTAAACAACTAGAGCCAAACCTTAGTAAAAAGACATGGCAGCAGAACATCCATACACTCGAAGCAGATGAAGAGACTGAAAAGATTGCAAAGCAATTTGAGAGCATATTTTGGACAAGCAGTGAACCCCACAGAAACAGAACGTCGCAAACTAAGGAACGAGCTCAGAGATATCAGAGACAGAATGCGAGACGAAGAAAGCCCGCACTTCACAATCAGAGAACTAGAGCAGGCCATCAGAAGAGCAAATATGAGATCTGCGAAAGGGCGCGACGGAATGTCCAATCGGCTTATCAAAATTGCATACAGACTTCGCAAGAATACTTCTGCAAGCAATTAATAAGCAAATCGAGATAGGAAAATACCCTCTGGAACGAATAGAAGCTAGATTAATACCACTTCTGAAGCCTAAACCTGGAGAGCACTGACCGATCAGCCAATTACCAAACCTATCTAAATCGATAGAATATATGATACAGATCCGAATGAGAGAAATAATACAGTAGAAGCTCGATCGTATTCAATTTGGCTGCAGGCCAGGACATTGTACTATCCAGGCATTACTGCGTCTTATGCATTACTCGGGATATGCTGCTGGCACTGATCAGCAGTTCGGAGCTATTCTATATGACTTCACAAAAGCCTATGATAGAGTCCTGAAACATATCTTTGGTTAAAAAGATGATTAGTGGGTATCAAACATGCGCTTTCCGTAGCTTTTAAGGTCTGATTTAAAAGTTTTAAAAGTGCTTTTAACTCTGCAGTTGATGCTATAAATCTGTGAAAAATAGGTATTTTTCCGATTTTTTTCGCAAGTTTGCGTGGCCTCCACTTTAAAAGCGCTTTTAACATTTAAAAGCATTTCCCGAGGTGCTTTTAAGATTTAAAAGCGCTTTTAAAATTCTCCGGAACGCCGACTTTGATACCCCCTATTGAATCAAACACCCCTGCTTATCTGATAAGCATCATATATTTAACGAAAACAAAAAAATGGAATCCCACAAGGATCCAGTCTCAGTGTACTTTTATGGGACCTCCCATTAAAACCGAAACTCGCGAACACGTATGTGGATGATACAGTACGATGGGCGCGCAATAAGCCATGACAGACACGTCGCAGAAAATCGCCTAAAGTATCAACTTGAAAGAATGATCACCTGGTGCGAGAAGAATAAGATTAGAATCAACACCGACAAAACATTCGTATTATTCAATGAACATAACCCAGATGACTGCATTGTAACAGATAAAATGACCATAAAAACGACTGAGTCGATACGCTACTTAGGAGCCCAACTAACAGCCAACAATGACAATAACAATTCAACATTTCTCATACAAACGAGCAAGGTCGCGTTGTAAGGTTATCAAGCAAATTCAAAAGTACAAAATTCCCCGAAAAGTATGTAAACAAGCATGTACGGCCTTGATTGGAGGTATCTTCAACTATTACCTACCCTGGATGGGAGGAGAAATGCATATTAAAGGCACCCTGCGCCCTATTGAAATTGCATACAACGAATATATGAGAACATACACAAGATGTCTAAGATCCACTCCAATCCCCATACTTTATGCAGTCTCGAAATTCCCTCTGCTAGAAGATAAAATCAGCACTGACTCTACACTGAGAGTATTACAAGCTGTTGCACAGGGAAATCTACTGGCAGATGATTACTCGAAATGGGGACAAGGCAGGATGTCATGTCGACGGATGAACCCCCTTTCGGGAAAGCCAGACAGGGCCTAGAAAGACGATATGGCTCACGCATCCATTCCCAAGATCTAATACCTTCAAAGA
This sequence comes from Polymyxa betae, assembly GCA_003693705.1. NCBI lineage: Eukaryota > Endomyxa > Phytomyxea > Plasmodiophorida > Plasmodiophoridae > Polymyxa > Polymyxa betae. The sequence continues at coordinate 122,359 of RBZT01000404.1, forward strand.
TCCTTGAGCGGTTAACAAAATGTAAATTCCACACGAGTGATAAGAAAACAGCCATGGAGAAACGCCGAAACGGAGAATGAATCCCAATACCCAGATATCGCAATTTGGACTGACGGGTCCTGGAATAGAGAACCGCAAGACCAATGCTAGAGCAGATCTAGACACAATCAGATCTTTTAACCACAAAATCGCCAGATACACATATTTACTGGTTCTCTTTCTTGTCTACAGCAGCTTGCCACGTTACCGTACAAATACAGATTCGCTAACGCAATAGTAATCGATGTAACAGAAAGTCTAGGTAGCACTGGCAATAAGAAACCAAGTCGATCTACAAACATTTCATACGGATGAAATCCCTGAAAGTGATGCAATCGATCTATAAGTTAAAAGGGCTGCGGATATTGGAGACGATATTGTGCACGACCCAGTTATCTGTTCATACAGAAACTTAAACTGAAAAAAGATGGAAAACGAATTCGTAAGAAGTTCGTAGAGGACAACGTCAAAGAAGTCAGTTCACAAACTATCCCAACAGACTGCCATTACGTGATGGATATGTGAGAATCCGACATAGACCTGGGTTCACAGATATCCGTCTCAAAATAGATCATGCGTTGGTACATCTCAGAAGAAGATAATACGTGTAGGCATTGTAACAAGTATCCCGAAACGATAGAACACCAATTGGTCAAGTGCAAAAAGCTCAAAACACAACTAAAGAAATTCTCCCGAGAGTACAAAAGACGAAAAATCACCGATTTTAACGAAGCACTTTACATTCTAGAAAAGCTCATGAGAAAGTTTCTCAACGCAGGCTATAAACACGGATGCTATATATAACGACAAAGAGGGAGAGCATAATCAGTAGGGGTGTATTAGGGGGAGTAGGGTACATGGGTTCGAGTCCCTGTTGGTTCATACTTCACTGAGGCATTCTTAGGTCCGGACATAGGGGGCCGAACTCTGATGAATCTTCTACAAAACGGGTGAAATAATGTCCGCTCCGAAAATGGATAGAAGGAGCAGGACTATACTACCTAGTGACCATATGTGTCCTATAGGCCATGTCCTTAGGAGATAGCACCGCCTCTTGATACTTGATGACAATCAACGAACTATTCGAATCGAATCCAAATCCAATCCAAAATCATGTATCAATATTAAGTTTTGGGGGGCCAACTTTCCTCTCATGTGGTCAAACATAAGTAACCGATGATGGTCAAATCAGCATGTCTCACCATCAAATGTTGCCACTCGAAGACTTTATAGCTGTAGAATTCGTGATTACAGATCTGCTTAGCAAAATCAAAATAACTTTGTTAGATTTTAGCTGAGATGCGGTTAGGGTTTACGGTTTCAGGGTTTCAAAACTGCGAATGTCAAGCAAACCCATCGAGAGATTCCTGGACAGAGGAGCTGTCGGTCTGTCATTCAGCCATGTTGATCAACAAAGACACGATCTTGAACGGCCCGAGAGTATCGCTGGTTCCTTATCGAGTAGTGCTCTCTACAGAGTCGATCAGCTGCTGCTAACAACTGTCCTTACAGGTCGACCATGTCCCTGAATATCATTCCTGGATGCAGGTCAGATCGAATCTCTTCGTCTTGGCAACTTTTTAATTTTTTTTCGTTGTTTGACTGTGTGGCTTTTATCTGATGATTTGTCAATTCAGGATCCTGAAATCTTGGAGTTGACCGCCTCGGAGCCTCTAACTCTAGAAGAGGAGTACGCCATGCAGCAGGAATGGCTCAATGACCCTCATAAATGCACCTTCATTGTGGTTGATCGAGAGTCGGGACGTCCTGTTGGAGATGTGAACATCTTCACCGAATTCCACGAACCTGGAGAAGGCGAAATTGATGTCAGTTCGCTTGCTAACAATTGCTTTCTTTTGCATTTTTCAGCTATTCGATTTTTTTTCGCGAAAATTTCTTCTTTTTTGTTTTAGATTTGCAAACATTTCGAGCATTATTCTGAAATATGTTTCCAGGTAATGATAGCGTTGAAAGAGTTCCGGCGTAGAGGGTTGGCGTCCGAAGCCTTGATGTTGATGATGAATTACGCTCGTGATGCCCTTGGATTAAGACAGCTGGAGGCCAAGATCAAGGCCAATAATGGACCATCACAAACGTTATTCGAACGGATGGGATTCCATCAGATATCGTTCACTGAATGTTTCAATGAATTTACATATCTCAAGTGTCCACTTTACACTCCATCTGATTTTGCCTCTTCGTTTTTGAATTGGAGGGCTCTCGGACCGAATTGTTAGATCATAGCTTCCAATAGGATCGAATCGGTTGCGTTTAGGGTTTGCCCGGCATGCCGAAACTCACAATTGCAGCAATTTCGAACATTAAGTTGATCGCTGAGGTAAGTTCCTTCCGAATTCAGAACATGAAAGCTCGGCATCCGAATGGCTTCCATGGATGGGTTCGACAGCTTATTCAGACGACGACATTGACGATCTGCATGCAGCCTGACGAAATCTAAAGTGTACGCGGGCCGCAGCAATCCGCCCACGATCTGGTCGAGGTCGCGACGGATACGGATTCGGCCCCCCCCCGGAATGGGGTGTTGCGGTGAGCGGTTACTGGGATGTCATGGGCCAGTACCGACCTGGTTGGAGGCGAGCGCCGGGAACAGCAACACCGGAACAGGGTCATGTCGTATATTTATTCGATTTGTAACAGCGCTATCCCATCTAATGATATGATGATGCTGTCACATTCAGATGATGGGTTTTGTAGACGCTCGGGTGATGATATCGATCGTGCTCTCCGCCTAATACGGCTGCGATAAGATCAGCGAACTTTGCTGAGAAAAGGTCGTACACAGCTGTGCAGCAAAAATGCGAGAAGCAGAGCAGCCAGCGACTCATGAGACCTGGCTTCATTCTGGAATCGAGCCCAGCGAAAGTTCGTTAGGAACAAACACGTGGCTGCCAATCTGTCTTAAAATTGAACCGCTGATGAGCCAGTACGTCAAATGTGCTGGTTTTTGCCATCACGCTAACTTCTTCGAAATGTTTGGAAATGGTTATGCAGTAACGACTAAAGAACAACTGCTTGGGTTCTCAGTATTCTTGCCGACTTGCTTCGGATTTTAATTCTGTTAGAACAATCAAGGTCACAAATTCGTATTTCATTGACTTACTGGGTCTTTGGCTTGATCGACAATTAGATGATGTTGCTCTAGTAGCTTTGTATGTACAGACAGTTCAGGGGACTGCAGCTGTAAGCGTACCTTCTTGAAACTTGCGGTGAATTGCCTCTTTAGCTCAGTCGGCAGAGCGTAGGTCTCATATCCATTCTCAGAGCAATCCTGAGGTCGTGCGTTCGATCCGCACAGGAGGCATAGTTTTTTGCCGTCGATCAAATTGCACCGTTTTGCTCTGCCTGATCGGTTCTGGAATTTGTTGACATCGAAAGTGTAGGTAAGAGCGGCCCATCATTGATATTTTGCATGCTTTCTGAGATTTAGGCCTTTGGACATCTGGGTTATCGTTCGATTGTATACGTTCCTGTTCGGGAAAGGAAATTCATGTAACGTGCTTGCTCTCTCATCAAGGCAATATAATGCTCCAACGAACCCCGATACCGCCTCTCGTTTGCTCATTTTGTTTAAAATTGCAAAAAAACAAGAGTTTCAAAACAACAATGGGGCTGTTCCGGGATTTGAACCCGGGACCTCCCGCACCCAAAGCGGGAATCATAGCCACTAGACCAAACAGCCGAAGATGCTACAAACATAAGAAATTGGACATAAGTAATGTATTGCAGCGAATGACAAGCATCTATGCTACGAATGGTTTAGAAAAATCGGTTTCCTTTAAACGGATGGGAGAATGCACCCCGAAGCAGGATCGCCACAAGAAAGGAATTGCTGATAACAAGTGAAGTATTTCTGAAAAGGCACTTTTTAAGTTCGAAGAGACGAGCTGTTTCAATTCACAAAGATGCAATCGGCCGTAACTGCACTACTGCAGCAATATGGTCTTGGTTTCAGCCTGCATCTGCATTCTGCCAGATTCTAGCATATAGTCTGTAAAGTTGGCAAACGAGAAGCAATGTTTGGGAGTCAATCGCTCTTACTCCAATGGAGCCATCGGCTTGGTGTCCGAGCTAATCAGCAAATTATCCAGGTTTTGCTTTAAAGATCATAGGGTGTGCCTTTCATCCACCTTTTTACCCTAGAAAACAGATATCCGAAGGTGCACATGTTTTTCTAGCCCGATCAGCAAAGATTGGCGAAGTTTCACTGATTTCAGCGCTAAAGTGGATTGAATAGCGACTGGATCTGGAAGCTTCCAGTAGAAAAAGCCAGAGGCGTTTCTTAAATTATGCGCATTCAACAACGGGTTCAAATGTGCCAAACGTAACCCGAGCTAATAAGCACTGCGTTGAATCTGATAACCAGGGAGGGTTTACTTAGAGCGGGCTATTCCTATTGGCGTCTTGAGCGTCAGATCGCTCCAAATCATTAGAAACTAATAGAGTCGTTGAGTCATCACGTATGAAGAGAGGTTGCCCATCAAGACGGATGAACTATAGAACAGCCGATTAGTTTGTGAGCGCTTTCCGACAACATAACTCACACTTAGCAAAAGGTCGATGTCCGACATGTTGAGAGATGTTATTGATTCATTAGCAGGGGCCATATTCGTGATCATCGAAACATGACCGACCTGTGGAAAGCAAGTTTAACATGTCGCTAAACATTGCGATAAATCAAAAGGTACATCTGCGAACATTCTCATCGGCTCTTGAATCTCTCTGATTCTGTTCTAAATTCAAGAGTCACAATGGGAAGATTTGAACAGTCAAGACGCTTACCGATTCATCAGCGTCAATGATTTCCATCTGATATGTGGAAATCGATACACATTCTGCAGCTGTAATTGGATTCTGGGCGGATGTCATTTACGAATTTCGGAACATGATTATCGTCAAAATTTTACATTAAACTGAGGAATAGACCCAGAAGGGTTCCAATTATGTGTAGTAGGCTCCATCTGTCCAGCATCCATCATCGTAGCAAAACCAGGCGCATTCATCGGGGAATCCTGTCACCAAAACATCATTCGCTACAGTGAATAATAACGTCTTGATATGATACCCTGCTTAAGTCTATCAGCGGCGATTCTTTAGGAATCCGAAGCTGACAATCTCGGCCCTGTAATCAGAGGTTAAAACCAATAGACAACGGAAACATAAAGAACGCTCACAGCTTCCATCAAAGCTGCCGCATATTCCTCAGCTATATTGATGCAGCTATCGGAGTCTCGATTTTTGATAGAGGCCATACTTGGTGACAGCGACCCTTTGGGCTCCATATCTAATTCCCCGCCCTAGACAGACAGATCAATAATTTAGACACGTGGAACATCACAGATGCTCACAGCATTCTCAACTATAGTGAGGGAGCTAACAGACTCCTGTTGGACCGCGGCAATATCTGTCGATAGCGATTCTCTGGGAATTCGCATTCGAAATTCGCCACCCTAGTAGCCATGTCAGAAGATTTGTGGAAACATTTGAGAAATGCCGACAGCTTCCATCCAGGCAGCATCAAATTCTTCTGCTACATTGATATGCTGAACAGTATCGATTGAGAAGATATCATCGAGAAAGTGAGTAAGTTTCAGCTCACATCAAAATCGAACTGTTGTGGTTCCTATAAAACGTCTTAGCAGCAGACCTTCTAGGCACAGGCAGTTTCATACCGCAACGACCGCAGCAATGTCTTCTTCAGGAGCACAGTCCATCACCTGAATGGCAGATGGGGGTTCCTACCAAACATCTTAGTTGCAGAACTCAGCATCACCAGCAATTCATACCTTATCGACGGCAGATAGATCTTCTTCAGGAACACGGATCAGAACGAATTCATCCTGAAGGGCAGATTTCAAACGACGGATCAGGTATTCCTGGCCAGTTCTCACATTTTCGAGCAGCTCCGATGAAAATAGGGAGAACGAGCTCAATTCTGTTGTCAGATCCAGATGCTAACGACAAGCTTAATGGTATCGAATAGACGATACAGATAGGACTTGCATTGAGAGAGATGGGAGATGAGAGCGAGGCCGAGCTCCAACACGCGTCATTGATCGATCTCTGTTTCTTGATAGCACGTGACAGGGAGGTTGCGCCCACTCCATTGAACGACCTCTGCCGCCTCATAACGCGAGACTTGGAGGCTGCTCCCACTCAATTCAGCAACTTTTTTGAAGCGAAGTGAGGACAAACCATCAGAGATGTCGGTCAGAGGTCGGAACTTTTGACTTTTCAATGATCTCATGAGGATGTCGTGTTCGGGCGAACCGTGAATGTCATACAGATTCGATATCGGCTGCGATTTAGCCGACGATGTGGTGGCATTGTTACGAAGGGGAAATTTGCGCTTAGGGCCAGCTTCGATCAGGCCGAAGATGACGGGCAGGACGAGTAGGCAGAGCAGCTTCATGAGTAAATGATGCCGTGGCGGACTTTGTCCTGAGCTGGAAAAAGCCAAAAGGGATCCTGCCAATGCTTGTTTTAGATTTAGGTCGTAAAGTTTCTGGGCATTATCGCAATAGTAATTACGAAGAGCTGAAATTAATATAGGAATGTTGCTGCCCTCAGTGTGGTTTCATCAAAGAATCTGGAGTATTGAATTTAGTGAATTTTGGGACAGAATTACCAAGAGGACGACGACATCTGCGCAGCCTGTCACGGCGGGACGTTCCGAAAAAGTATCCGTCGGCGAGTCGGACACGATCACTGGGTTATGACCCGGACTGATTTAATGCTGCTTGATAGATTCAGTTCACAATGTCAGATTACAGCCGATAATTCGCTCAATATAGAGCTGGTTATGACGTCCAGATATGATCAACGGATCTAAGACAGCATCAGCGCCCGTCTGAGCTTCCCGAGCTGGCATATTTGAATCGTTACCGTCGCTGGACGCAAACACAGCGAAACTCCTATGATGCGGCTGCGACGAAAAACTTCTTTAGTCTGCAATAAGCAGGCCAACGCTGATTTCAAATCCGTCCATGAAACCTCAGCTAACATTTGACAGAATTCCAAGAGACTCGGCAATGACCTACGGATTATGGCTGACGATGTTATTGCAGGACTGCTTCGCTTTTAACATTTAAACAGAATCTGGTGCTGGAAGATGCTGGAAGAGCCATTCTTGGATCTTCATCAAACAGTGAACGTAACGTCGAGCAAAGCGATTCGTCACGCAAAAACAAAATGCTCACTGAAACGAGGCGGAAGGTTTCGCAAACATTCGGGTACGACCGTCCGTGTGCTTGCTTAGAAGTGATCGGGTGATGACCTGCCCGGGCTTCCGTGAGCGAGGTTGACGAGATTCGAGGACTGGCAGGCCAAAAGAGCGTAATCTGATTGAAATCAGTGATAATTGCTGAATGCGATTCTACCAGGCCATCTGTTCATTCTGTTGATATCAGCGAGCGGTTCGTTCAGTGCATTGCTACACTGATCCTCTGGCTTCAGCAAAACCAGATTTGAATTTTGCTTGATGTCTCAAACAAAAACTCGAAGAAAGAGTTGTGGTAAATTTTAGGATGTGATGATACCATTCACTCGAGCACGAGAAAGATACAGGTTTAATTATCAAATTATTATAAATTCCATTTATTTCAATTCAATATTTTCACTTTTTCATCATTTTCTCATGCCAAAATGAATAGACCACGCCCATATATAAGAATGATCAACTTTGTCTGCTTGGACGACCGAAAAGCTGTTCAGCGAAAGGAGAGTCGGTTTCGGGCGCTGGCTTATTCAGGTAGAACGCAAGCTGTATCATCATACAAGAGGAAAATTTGGACAGGAACATTCGCCGGGGTTTTCTGATATTTGAGCCGAACCGGGATCCTTGTAGAATTCGTCTCCTTTCCGCTTCTGGACGAATCGGCTTCGATACGTTTAGGGCTGAGTCGAAATCGGATTATTGAAAGGTGTAGATTGCGCATAGCCGGGGGCGTACCCGAATCCATGTCGAAGGGCAGATGCTCAATACTTCGAGAGACCTACAGATCCCCCAAAATCCAGCCAAGCCGCCAATGAATATGACATGGTTATTCGAAATCCTATCGAGACGCGTCCTAAAGGTAGCCCCAAGGCTGGGGCGAAACGATCGATAAGTGAAGTCGAGAAACAGCGGAATCGACGTAAGAAGAATAAAACGACCGGGCTGATCAACTCATATGACAAGTATCCAAGATGATTAAGACTTAAGAACCTATTTGTGGGACTCCGTGGCCGCACAAACCACTTACTACCGTAGTTGTGCCACTGGTCGCACAAGTTCGAACGATTTAAAGAAACCATCACCACTGATGAAATTGAGTGAATTTCGACCGTTCTTGCACTTTGAGCATTAATTGCTTCATAGTGCGAAACTTAATTTTAAATTATCATCCAAATTGTATTTATATGGAACTAGTGTGCGTAGACCGCTCCGCTCAGAGCGGAGCGGTCCTTCTTGGGGGCGTTTGCTAAGCGTTTCCTAGTGCGCAGCTTTGTTTATGGGCGGGGTTGTACGACGCTGTGCTGTGGCGTTGGGTGTTGCTGTAAAAACGAAAGACCCGATTTTCAATGACAAATTCCAGTCGAAACCTCCCACGGAGCCCCGTCCCCAGCGGTCATTCCGCCTCTGGACCGCTTTTTGAGGCAGTATGAATTTTGAGCACGACAGATTGGATTTTTATCGATGACAAATCCGATTCCGCAATTGGTGGGGGCTCTGCCCCCCGCCCCCGGCGCTCGACGCGCGGGCAGCCTCCTTCGTCGGCCGGACAGTCGTCATAACGTCTCGTGTAAAAAAAAACAAAAACAAATTCAAATCCCTAATAATAAAGACCCCTAAAAGAACACCCTAAAAACACCCTAAAAAGACCCCTAAAAACACCCCTAAAAAGACCCTAAAGAAGCCCCGAAATGTCGGAGCGAAGATAGGCACGATCGCATGCGGGACCGCAAAACCCCCGGTCTCACCAACGCGGGTTTTTCCCTTCCGCGATGCGATGTGACCACAGTTCGCGGGCCTCCTACCTCGCTCGATCACCGACCCGCTGACGCGGGTACCCCGGTGATGGGCTCACAGTTGTCACCCCCAGCGAAGCCACTGTCCACGCCTAAATCCCCTTCAAATTTGGCGAATTTTCATTTTTTCAGTGTAACGTAAAGTCCGCGAGCCTGTATGTACCAGGCAAGTTGGCCCCAACGAAGCCACAGACCACGATAAATCCCGAATAAATTTGGAGAATTTTTATTTTGCAGCGTAACGTAAAGTCCGCAGTCCTGTACGGACCAAGTGGGCAGAAACCGCTCGCAAAAAACGGGACCTTTTCAGTGTTTTTTGAGTGAATTGCGTAATTGCAAACCGATCGCAATCACGATTGGCAGGTCGTTGACTGGCGCAGTCGACGGAAACCCTAATTTGCAATATTCGTTTTTCGAACTGGCCCAACTCCGTCAATATTTGCGAGACGCCGTCGAGATGATGCTCGCACTTTATGATACATTTGCGAAATAGTTTGTCGTGTGTCCAGTACGACCAATCCGTGGCTCGTTCCGTGACGGTCTGCGTCCTTGTCAATGGTTTCTGACTGGCCGACTGGCAAACTGTCGACGACACCCTAATTTGCAATATTCTTAGTTCGCACTGGGCCAACTCGGTCAATATTGCCGTGACGCCGATGAAATTTTTCCGATCGTCGCACTTTACGATACATGCGACAAAAAAACGTCCCGAGACCTGTACGACTCCGCAGCCTCCTTTCCCGACGTACCGGTATGTACATGAAATAACTGGGGAAGCAGGGAAGGGGGTCGGCTTTCCCGTGCCGCGACTTACACCAGCGACTGACCCGGGAGGCCGTCCTTTAGCAGCGACTGGCGCCCAGTTCCAACGTTCCCAACAAACTTTATTTACAATATAGGGAGTTTTCTGTATTTTAGATGGGGACGAACGCATTAAGCATTGCTGGAAGAAACGGTCCCCGGCAACCATGACTCCAGCAGATATTGTTCAAACAACTTGGACCCCAGTCGAATAATGTCTTCGTCGACCTGGTTCACGTCCACACTGGCGTAGTTCGTCTTCATGGTTGGCAACTGGTGATGAGCTGCCATAGCTACGGATTCCTGTTCTAACTCCGGGACGTGTTTTAGAAGTTCCCGGGCCTGCATATGTCGGAACGCCGTTTGGCGTAAAATGAAATTGCGGTGCAACGCGTTCCAATAAACGGCGGTTGAGCTGTGACAGGCGAAGTTGTTTGGCTTCGCCGTTACGGCCAGGAACGCAGAAACATTGACTCGAGCTGCCAGCAACAGGATAAATGTTGGCGACGATCGGGCGAATCTGTTCCACCCAAACGCGCAGAAATCGGACACCCGCTTCCGACATGAAATGTAACATAAACGTTCGTTTTCCTGCAATACAATTGTGATTTTCGGAGCACCGACCATCGCTACTGTTCGTACGCGTCTTATGGGTGATTTTGAAATCGTAGCTGCGCCATCGATGATCGACCGAATTCAGACATTGGACAGCCTCGTCGAGTAGCCGACCGATATGTTGGACACCTGCGGGATCGTTACAATCATCACCAGTGAGCAGCATTCGACAACCTGAAGCATGAATAGAATCGACTCAGCAATGTGCTCGAGATGATGTCGTTGACGTCGCATCTGTAGTTCCATGATCAGCTGTCCAATAGAATCGGAGATGGAATGGCGAATGTCACCCCTGATTGAAAGTCTTTCATCTGACCTGTCAAGGGCGTCAATACAGCTCGGACCACGGTTTGCAACGTCTCCGGAACCGGAACAACAGATACTTGGCGGTCCCCGATCATCTGCGTCTGCTGTTCGGGATGAAGGCGCTCCTCCTCGAGCAGCGTGTCTCGCTGCGAAAATCAGGCACAATCAAACGATTGGAACCGTTTTCTATACTCGGTCATAAGCACAGTCTCGCAGGCGCTGGCGGCATTCAGCTGACACCTTGATCACTTGCAGATTGTATCAATTTATAAACGTTCTGGATACTGAGCCATTCATGCTGCTTCTTCATGAGCCGCTTCAGCGTGCGTTCGGGCGTCGAATGAGGACCTCGCTCCAGAATACTTTTAGGAAGGAACGGATAGATACAGCGAGCGATGTCCCTGGTTTGAGCTTGGACAGCCTGTCAAGAATTGAATCCCGGCCCGAGCGAGCTTGGTGACGCCGTCGTACCTGCTCGATGGATTTCTGCTTGCGTCTGCCTCGGACGCCAAGTGCGGCGAAACTTGCAATCGGCGTCACGGCCTCAATAAGCCACCCCGGAGCGTTGAATGTTCGGACGCGACCGTTTCGAGGTCGGAACCAACTGTCGTGATGGAAGAGAAATGGATCGTCCATATCTGTTGCGATGATGGGAAACGGGATGCTCCTCGAAACGCTCTTTGTACCGTAGACTCTCTTATAATTGGTCCTCTTATAATCGATTCTCGCTTATAATTGATCCAAAATTCACACGTTTCTCATCTCGTCTCCGACTCTCTATTGCTTCGTTCTCTCGCCTCGCCTCACCTCCGACTCCCCTCCGACCTTCGTCTCCGCTCCGCCTCCGTCTCACCGGCACCGCTCCGTACGTCCTTCCTACGCTCCACTACGATCCCCTCACCGCTCCACTCCGACCCTCTCTCCGCTCCACTCCGTGCCCCGCCGCTCCGCCTCCGAGGACTCCCTGA
>RBZT01000817.1:0-46221 GCA_003693705.1 Polymyxa betae
AGCAGGAGCGCTGTTAGCATCAGACATAACGTATTCGTCGTAAAAAAAGATGTCAAGACAAGGGAGAGGAAAAATACGACGATACAAGACTAATCGTGTATTGAATAAGAGAAGGGAAAACAACAGGAAGACATTGCACCGGAGGTGCGTGGCGGACTAAATTATGTTATGGACTAAATTATGTTATGTTATGTCACTGTCAGTCAGGACATGACATGCGCTACAGATCGATCTTGTCCCGAACATGCCCAATATCGGCATCGATGCTCGACTTCAAATCTGGAAACCATGGTTTAGGTTCCTTCACAAATTCATTTTAAGAGTTTTGACTGCTATTGCCAGATTGCCCAATTCAGCAATTACTTCGATCGTTTGAACAATCGGTTCGATCAGTTACAGACCACTGTTCAGCAACAGCATCAAGACCTGATGCTACGGTTCCACGTCTCGTATGTTGTCCCTTTCCGATTTTTTGTCGCACATCCTCGTTTGGTAACTGATATTTTACAGCGAACAACGGTCAGTTACTAGGACTCATAATCAGAGCATTCGACGAGACTCTGAAGAGATTATGTCGCTGCCGCTGGAGGACGGGGAGCTACCGGTCGATTTCCCCGCGTCTGTCCCAGCGTTAAAGGCGCTGCCCAGTAAAAATAACTGTCCATTATCTCTATCTCACCGATGACTATTGAAATCCCTTTAGTGGATTGTGTTACATAAATGTTTTTTCTCTATCTAAACCTATTACCGTTGACTCTCTCATAATTGATAGGGTCGGGAGAAAGGAAAATTATCAACTATGAGAGAATATCAAATATTCCAATAAACGGTATGCTCATACAAAATGCTCGGGAGAACAAAAAAATATTACATATGCGAGAGTATCAGTTATGAGAGAACCAGTTATGCGAGAGTCAACGGTACATGCTTTTCTCCAACTTTTCAGGGCAGTCATTACAGACTAAACCTTCTGTTCCGTCTAATGTATCGCTTACGACGTTAAATGGTCTTCGTGAATTTGCGTTCTGGTTCCATTAATTCTATAACAATCTTCGCAGTATCCAAACATTACATTAGTTATAAAACAATATACTCAAAATAAACAAAAAGGAGAAAAATAGTCTTTTTCCCTTAAAAGCCATTTTTGTTTTATTGTTATACAGTAAGATAATCAAAATGAGTAATCTATACAAATATAAGACAAAATCAGCATTAAAACCAACTAGTTGATTCAGCCAATTTAATCGGTTTACCATACGTCCAAAAGGATTATCCTAATGAAGAGTCAACATTCGGTGGAGAACTTCAATCAATCGCCACGTTTGATCTATCAAGTCCAAATTCTATGATTGATTCATTTGAAAGTACTATTCAAGGGGACATCCTCCGTAATCTAGGAAAAATATCGACACCTCATCCTTTTTCTCAACCTTTCAATGGCGTAAAGCTGGCCTATCAGCATAATGAAAATTGGCGATATAGAGCTATATGAATCTGTACTCCATGTTTTGAAGAGCTTCAGAAAGAGAATTTGGTGGAGTTGTGCTTGCAACTTGGCCCCTTCGGCCGATGAGGAAACTTTGTAATGATTTGGGCTACATATAAGCAAGTTGGCTGTTGCTGTAAATGGAAGCGACACTAGCATGAATGCTGCAATCAATGTTTGAATTATATAATGAAGAAAAACGGGTGCAAAATAATACACCGCTTCGAATCTGGAAGTAGAAGCATTGATAGATGCTATCGCTAGACGCCTGAGTGCTCTCAGCCATGTTTAGGACACAGCGCTGCCTGTTGACCGAGATCAACGAACCAAAATTCCAATCCACATTATGAAGAATCTACTGCTAATCAAGGGGGCATTATGACATTCGACACCTCATCGTAGCTCTTGAATTTGGTTCAATTCAGACCAGAGTCGCGACTTATAAACTCAGGCAATGGCGTCAAATGATCGCTTCGCAGACTAATCAAAATAGCCCATGTATGGGTGAAATAATTAACGGCTCTGAAACTGGAAGTAAGAGTCCCCTGGTAGATATTGAGGCGATGCCTCAGTACTACCTGCCTTGCGCGAGGGCCACAGCGCCGCCCGTTGACAAAATCAACAAACTAGTATATCCAATCCAATCCAATCCAAAATAGCCCATGCAAATGCTTAGCTTTGCGGCAAGAAAAACATCACATTGGAATTGAAAATCATCGCATTTGACCTGAAGGTCGTCTGAGTTCAAGGATCAATCACAATGTGTCTAAAAGAGGGCAAGCAGTAACCCGCCAGTCTTAAAAAAAAAAACAAAAGCCCATGCAGGGATTCGAACCCTGGCTTCGGGATTCAAAGTCCCACTTCATGAACCACTAGAACACACGGGCATGTATGTTATGTTGTTGTCAAAATGTTAATGTACCGATATCGATTCGTAACTCGATCATGAATAAACAAACCGATATTCTACAGTGATTTGGGGGGGTTGCTGCAATCACAAGTTAATATCACTATTCAGCATTTTGGGTTTCGAAAAAGATCTCATTGATTCAGAAAATCATGCTGTAGTCACGGTTTTAGATCAGTCTATAGCAGCATTTGCAATACAATAAACATACAATATTTCAGTGGCGATTTGTGTAAAACTATATATTTGAGCGAAATGAAAAAATCATCAGGACTATGTCTAGGATAGAAACCATGCATCGGGAGGATAGCAATGAACGCCAAAACAACGGAAAAGTTTAAAACGCTGATCGAGAGCAAGCGACTAAACGCGGAATACGACAGAGAAAGCGTTTGTGATGTGTGCAGACCTGTAGAACAGAGCAATAACCGAATAGCGGGCTAGACGACCTCGCTTAAAGAGCGTCATGATGAGACGAAACCAGAGATGCCATGAGCGAAAACGCTAAACATCATTATCAGTATCAGGTTAACATCAGCAGAATCATGCATTGTCAAGCTGGGAATTCCAGCTATCCAACACCAAGAAAGCTATCTGAGAGATAAATCAAGCATAGTAATGGCAATGTTATCTCAGAATGTGAATGAGAGGATGGTTAATAGAAGCAATTGGGTAGCGAAAGTTAATCAGATTTTATCAAAGCGGAAACAAGAAACTATTGAGGAAAAGAAATGAAAAACAGCAAGCATTCTGGAAACCCAAACGCGTTAGACTGACATACAGAAATCTGTGATTTTAACTTCGACTGTTTGCAAGCATCGGCTGTGGTGGATGGTATCGCGCCATGAGGATGTTCGGCTGCAGATCTAGAAGGCCCAACCAGTACGACCCTATGGTCCAGAAGAATCTATGGGCGTCATTATTCATAAAGCGAAAGTGGTCGTATGGTCGAGCGAACAAGAGCAATGGTGATTCATTTGTTCCCGCCTCTTTTAAGTCTCTCCGTCCACATATCAATGGTTTCGAGTCCTCACAAGAGCATGGTCACTCAAATCCGTCGTCCAAGGCATTGATCTCAACGGGATAGAGTGCTGAGGGTGTCGCTGGAAAAGATACAGCACAATGCAACCAAGAGCGACTTCTCAGAGATTTCAAACCTCTTCACAGCCGGCCGTTCTTGGGGGTTCACTTCAGAAAGATTACGATAAGAACAGTATTCTCATTGAACGTTTTCGAGAGCCAAGTTTCCAATTTCGCTGTATTGACCGAATCACATGGGCGAGCGGAAAGGTGCAAAATCAAGATGAGGTCAGTCCCATCTGCTATTGATCTCCTTTTCGACTATCCACGGCTCGGCTAATAGACCAGAGCCACCGTCGATGCATTAACCAGTAATCAAGACGAAACCAAGAGAGATGGGACAGGTGCTGGATTTTGCGTTTTTAATCAAAGACAGTCCCAAATTGGTATAACAATATAGCGCTAGCAATCCTAGGATATCGGTCACGCTAGAAATAATACAAATAAAAAACAAATACAAACGAGATACTCGATTTGACGTGCATGAACTGAAAATTCTATTATCGACGAAAACGATTATCACTGTGATGACGATCACTGTGGTGACGATCGCTATGATCCCGCGATGAATGCCTAAAAGTCAACACCTCAAGATCCATTCTGCGAAGGCAACGAGCGATAAAGAAATGCATGAGAAATGCTTATAAGATGCAGGAAAAAACAATCAAAGTATAAACTGTACCTGCGGGAGCTATCCGTCCTTCTATCGGACGCATGGGATGAATGATGTGGTGATGAGGAACGAGGCTTCTTCGATAATTCTGCAGCATTACTGG
Organism: Polymyxa betae; assembly: GCA_003693705.1. Taxonomy (NCBI): domain Eukaryota; phylum Endomyxa; class Phytomyxea; order Plasmodiophorida; family Plasmodiophoridae; genus Polymyxa; species Polymyxa betae. The sequence continues at coordinate 4,250 of RBZT01000817.1, forward strand.
ATGCAGGCCTGGGCCTCTTTGAAGGCGCTTCAGACTCAGTTGGTCTTGAGGTTGTAGATGATGATGCAGCCTTCGAAGGAGAAACATGCCCAGGCGGTTTTCTTGGTGGCAAGCCCTTCCTTTTTGCGGCGCTGAGTTCGTTGCTTGGTTGGTACTTTGGGACCTAAGCAAGTTAGACAGACAGTACATAAAGTATCACATAGAAAATAAAAACGTACAGATAAAAAAACGATAGGCAAAATAAAGGAGGAGCCATAGATAAAGCTGCTGACCTGCTCTGGCAGCAAAGGAAGCGGCGATGTAGTGAAATACGGATGCTCTAAGATTTCTGTAGCAGTAATTCGCTTCTGTGGGTCCAGCAGTAGCATTTTGTCCAACAAATCACATTCGTGAATGCCATACTATAAATAAAAAATATCAGATTATGACATTCAGGCAATCGCAAAGAAACCGGAATTTCAGACCACCGCGAAGAAAGAAAGCTCAGTAAAAAATGGCAAAACCTGTAGAGTAAGCAAATCCATGCTTCAACAAATGAATGATATATAGCAGAACTTCAAAAAGATAAAATGTTGCCGTATCGGATAAACAGAAACGACGACGACAGTTAAGAATAGTAACACTGGACCTTTTCGAAAGTCTTCTTAACTTGGCGTGGATACTGTTTCGTAGGAACTGACTGAAGTGATGTTGGCAGAGTAGTTGGGGTACCACATAGCTTGAAAATTCGATTCAGCTGTTCCATTTCAGTCGATCCGTGAAATAAAGGGCGCAAGGTCAGCATTTCTGCAAAAACGCATCTGAAAAGCAATGTTTAGAAACAAAAAATCATACAGAAGCCAAACTAAAACGAGATCCAATCATTCCGGCAATTATAAATCCAAATAAAGACATAGATATGTTACCCTAATGACCAGACGTCCAGAGCAGGCCCATAATGTCTTTCTCCCAGCAACAATTCTGAGCAGTTTTAACACTACGTGAGGAGACGGCTTAAATGAGATGCGAACCTGGAGCTCGATACCAGAGAGTGCACACTTTGTCTGCTGATATTAGATTTCGGTAAAGAAAGCAATAAATGGGCGTACCGGTATACGGCTGATTATCATTTCGTATGGGTCGAGCTAAGCCGAAGTCTCCAAGCTTCACAATCCCTGAGATAAAGTCAGTTGGGAAGAGGGAATAGAGCCCGAGACCCGACCTTCGTTATTGATCAGAATATTAGAGCATTTGATGTCACGATGTAAGATGCCGCTTTCATGTAGATACGCCACCGCCATTACGATCTGCTTGAAATAGCATTTAATGACTGACGTCGTTACTCGGCATCTAAAAAATCAGTTGAAATCAGCAATAGCGACAAGATAGGCTGGCATCTCAGCAGGCCGAAAAAAGGAAACAGTCGCTAATAAAGAGCGAGCATATGAGTTACATAGCAACGTAGACAAAAACATCCTAATACAAAACCAAAAACTACAGAAGCATGAACGAGAGTTGAAAACGAATATGAAAAGGACTGCCTGACGCAGGGTTATCAAGAAGACCAGAGAGATCGTGTTCCAAGTAAGGAAACACAATGTAGATATGTGCATTGCTGCGATCGCTATGGGCATCTATCAATGAGCAGATAAGTTTTTCAAACAATTCAGTTCCAGGCGCTTGAAAATACTTTTAGATGCAACAACGTCGGAAACTGAAATGATATTCTCGTGCGACAGCCTCTGCAGAATACGAATTTCTCGAACTGACGTAACCGAGAACTGTGCAAACAAAGTTAAACTATATCGAAATAATCTAACGAATAGGAGAAACCATAAAACCCGAAAAAAATATGCTAAATAAAGCAATTTTGAATGAAAAGCTTATAAATGCCAGGAGCCGACAAATGAAAATAAATAATCGAATAATAACATTAGAGGATGCGACAAAAGTTTAGATTAAACATTGATGAAAGAGACAAAAGGAAAAAAATGGCATTGATGAAAGAGACAAAAAGAAAAAATGTGAGGTTATGACCCCATGATGCTGGTCATCCACTCGAAGCGCCTTCAAAGCAACCATAGAATTATCGGGAGCCTTTGCTTTATATACAACTCTATAGATGCAGGGTTTCAATAAGAGCAAGTCGAAGAAGTCACACCCGACCCAAATGTGCCTTGGCCGATCTGACAGACCCGTTCATACATATCATCGGTTGGGAAAACAGGAGATTCGAATTGCCTCGGAGGCGATGCCGGCGGCAGCGGCATCCGAGACATTGCTGGCTCGTCTACTCTCTCGTGAGACAAGCTCGTCTCCAGCCTGGATGCAGCGCGTCCTATAATGAAAAATACAACTGCGTAGTGTAGCTGAGGGATGCGCCACTTCACAAAATAGAGCAGTTCTGTAGGGATCTGTTCTTTATTCGAAGAGCAATTATGAGAAAGTCATATAAGATTATTCATTCACATATTCTGAAAGTTTTCATACTTCTGCATGCAGACAGGCCACACGCGTCCTGCCAACAGTATTTTAACCATCATTTCTCTTGGAATAAATAGAGAATGTTGCATTCAACAGATTCAAAACATTGAGTCGTCGATTGAAACATTACATCAAGATTAATCATTAACACTGCGTTTAGCAGGCACTCGGAATCTAACAACACAAGAGTGAACATTCTGCAAAGCTTTCATCGAGCAGAAATTTAACAACGTGGACGTAGATCACGAGAATTCGAAATTGTTTGCGACCGGCGATTATGGGTGTAGCTTTATCGGTACCAGCAATCGGACTTGACTTCTCGTGCAGTAAACTTCAGGCGTTTAGCAGGCGGAGAACTGCCGATAACAGGGCTCTCATTGGCGTCCTTTGAAAAGTCAACTGTAGCGGACGCTGAGAACAAATCAAAGTTCTATCTCCACTGCAATAAACAGCAGCAAATCTTTCAAAAGTCAGCGAAACTGTTTCGAGGACGTTTTATTGGTCTTCGAAAGAAGCTTGTCAGATCTTTATCTATGACTTGCAGCTCCCAGAGTCTCTGCCCAACTTTTGGTCTCAAAGGCCTGCGACTCGCAGACTTTCAGAGCCTTTTGCGCACGACTTTAATGTTGTTCGTTTTGGGTAGCCTTGCTTGCGTGAACAACGTTTGTGTCATCGACATGAACCGTTGTGTCCTGGAGGTAATATTGCCACTCTGATTTCGTCATTCCGAAAATCTGAGTCGCTCTACAATACCAAGCTTCCTACGACCATGGTTCAGGCTTCCTTGAAAGCTCTGATAGATTCCGCACGGCACTGCGAAGTCGTAATCCTGTTCAACCAGTACAGGGAATTTTGATACAGACGATAATATTATTTCCGAGATGTTTATATATTGTTAGAAACAGGCTCATTTGTAATTGCCCCTAACTAGTCCTTTAAAATCGACAGAATACAGACAGTATATGCTGATATTATTACAGTTCATGAACCTCAGAATCGCTTGATAGATTAGGCTAATGTGGAGAAGAAATGTGCGAGGCTTGACAAACTGTGCGATTGCTTCAGGAAAATGCTGAATAAAAAAATTTTGGGCGATTTTTGTCGCAACTTTCTCTCGTCGTGAAGACCGCAGCAAGCTGTCCCAGGCTTCGAGCGCCCTAGTAGCTCGATCATGGACCAAATCGAGTTATTCATCGCAGCCTGTGTCGAAAGCGCGTCTGCTGGTCAGGCCGGAAAACACGCCCGGCAATGGCTACTGGATGTCGGAGCGTCCCCCAAACCCTATCATCTTTGTATTGCTGTGATAGGGCGTGCTTCGACTGCTGACGATCCCATGCGTTCCAGTATTGTCTTTCAATGTATATCGACTTTTTTCTTTAACTTTCTTTTTTAAGACATTTTGCTAGAAATTTTACTTGCGCGTGATTTCACGATAATCGTTTGCCATTTGTAGGTTTGTCAACAATTCTGCACGCATTAGAACGGGAATGGAGCTACCTTTCTTCGAACGATATTCATTGGTTGCAGTCGCAGCTATCGTCATTAATTTTGGCTTCATGGGCGCAAGGTGCTGTTCTTAATCAAGCTGCGTATACCTTAGCAGTCATTCAGAAACGTCTCTGGTCTGTTTCTGAAGAAGTGACTCTCTCAGCCAAGATTGTTGGCGATTTGGAGCAGTATTTATCGGACCCAAGCTTGCAGGTATTGCCTTATTACTTTATTTCACTGTCCTGCTCCATTGTTGCTACTCGTGTTGCTCAATGTCATACCTTCTGAGATGTCACTGTTTTGAGTCTTTTTGATATGGGATTTGATTAGCTCTCAGAGTTTGAGTCGAATCAATCTGTTTCAAAATATTATTTTTTTTTTCGTAATACTTGCTTACTGATTAGTGTTGTAGTCTGCTGGCTTGGCACTTGCACAAAATCTGCTATCTGAATTCAGCTCTCAGCATGGATCGGCGTTGAACTTGACCTGGGAATCGCATATCACTTGTCATCGTTCCTTTGAAAGTAACGCGCTCCGTCCCGTTTTCGAGGTCGTCCTACGATTTCTTAAATCCCAGCCTGTCAGTATTGCTCTCCCTCCCAAATCGCTGTCTAATTTTACCAATAGATTTCTGACTTGACTGGAAGCATTTTAAATGTTATGGTTACAGGTGTAATATGTTGACATCATGAAGTTTACAATTGGTTTAATGTCAGATTTCACTTTCAATCGCTATGTTTTGTTTTACGGTTTGGGCAGTTTTCATCATTCGATCTTTCCAGACGAACTTTTTCTCACATGTTTAATATCCTAGTGCTCTCATGGTCGTTCGAAGAATCTCTATCTTCTGATAAACTGGCTCTCCGTTGCATGATGCCTTCTGCGAATGCAAAGTCCGATTCAACTCAGATCGTTCTAAAGCCTGGCCCCTCTTGGCGAAAGAGTCTGCTCGACGGCGAGAATAATCTCATTCAAGCTCTTTCCAAGTATGTTAGCGGTTTTTCCATTTTTCGGCTTTGCACCATGACAAACATTCGAGCTTCTGTTTTTGACTTACTTTCACAAACAGTGTTCATTCATCGCTGATGCAGAGCTCCGTTAAGAATCGCAAGTCAGCATTGCGCTTGGCGCGTCAGGCTTTGATCCATTTGGCTTCACTACAAGGTAACACTCAGGTGTGCCATTTTCATATGAATGCAGAGAAAATTCTCCGTTGTTGTTTACCTTGGTTTTAATTTCCTATTGTCTTGCTAATTCGTCACATTGTTAGGTAGCATTTTTCCTGTAAACGATGACTCCACCTGTCTGCTGCGCTATGTTGGATCACTTTGCAACAGCATTTTGCAAATGCTGTCTCATATTGCAAACTCATCTAACATTGATGGTGAAGCTGTATTAGGTAAGCTATTGTCGGGTTCTAAGCGGAAACATTTCACTGCAGGCCTGTCACTACTAGTTATGTTTCTCTTTTCCCGTGTTTTCCTTTTTTCTCCTTACGTTAGCTTGATTTTCGCTAACTTGCTTTATCAAATAGATGTCTGTGTCCTAATTCAGCGTCTTTTGACCTGTCATGGAATCGACCGTATCATTCAAGTGGGCGCAGGAGGCACATTTTTAGATACGCTCGCCAATCTGTAAGTCCTCGGTAACGCGTTGTTTCTTTATGATTGTGTTGAACAGTGCTATTCCTTTAGCATCTCTTAATTCTTATTTCATTAACAGGACTTTGGAACTTGTAACAACTGCAGCTTCGTCTTCCATATCCATAGACACGTGGGCAAGTGAATCCTTTGATTTGATTTTGGATTGTTGGACTGCATGTATTGCCCAAGCTCCGAAGACTTCGATTGATCTTCAGCCATATACAGATGCAATCTTTCAAAGGTAACCGTAACTTCATTGCAGTTGAGCTTAGAAAATTTTACTTGATGCCAGGTACTTTCGTTTCAAAATGGAAGCCTCACATCTTTCTGCCACCGATGACGAGGATGAACAATTTTATCGTTATGAGTCCAGCATTACGTTCAACGATGAACAGGTATAACACCATTGTTGCCAATGCCTTGGGATTGATTCACTATCTCTTTGTCTTAAATTTGCCTCTTTTTTATCTTTATTTTCCTTATGATGTTCAGTCTTAAGTCTGATTCTGCCAATAGTTTGTATGCATTTCGCTTCTTGCTCGAGTCTCAGCTCACTCAGCTCTCTCCCTTCTGAGTGATTCCGTCAATAATTTAAAATCAGCGCCTCTGACTGACGAACGACATGAAAGCATCTGCATTTCCGTTACCTTATTGATTGATGTCTTGGCTGACCCCTTCGTCCCTGGTAGGCTCCCTTTTCGGGAACTTTTTCCTTTCAATTCGTTTGTTTCGTTCCACAGCAACTTTTCTCTTGAATGGTTGACATTGCTTTTTAACCCGCATTTCTTAGGCGAAGTTCACACTATCCCAAAACTGATTTTGAGTTGCCCTCCATCTACCGTGATAAACGCTATCGCATCTCTTCTCACACTGGTCCATCACACCGTTCAACAAATTCAATCGGAATCGTTACGCGCTCAGCTCTCTCCTTATGCCGTCCAGGTCTTGATTTCCGCAATGCAGTCCTTCTGCAGCACTTATCTGACTTTTGATCCTGATGCATACTCCAAACTTCACATGTAATGGTTTCTATGCTTTCGATTTGGAATATTATTTTATTTGCTTCCTTTGTATCTAAATCAACTGTTTTTGATGAATATGCTTTGGCTCAAGTTATTGCCTCTGACGCTTATGTTTTTTCCCTCATAATTGCACTCATCTTCATGCACGATCTGGCTTTGACTTGGTCGCAGTGAATTTGATCGGGATTTCGGGAAATTCCTTATTCATTCAATACCAGAGGCTCTCGACCTTGCTCTTCAATTAATTCACGCTGTTGTGGCTGTGTGGCAAACAGAAATTGAAGCTGGGGTTTTATGTGGATCCTTGCTTCAAGCTCTGTCATCGGTAAAGAAGGTGAATGGGATTTGCTTTCAACAGCGCGACCGTGATTTGCCAGATGCTAATCTTTTTATTTAGATACGTGAACAACTCCCTCTTTGCCCGACGTGGACGCCTTTAATGGCTTCCTTTGATTCTTGTATTGCTTCGTCTCCTCCCTGTGCTCTGCCTTCTGATATCTTACGCCCACTTTGCCATGGTCAATTTTCATTTAACCCATTTCTTGTTACTCACCGCTTTTTTTTTGTTTTTTTGCCTCCTTTCTCATGTAACATAAATAGGTATTGCCAAGGTGGTCCTGCTCAACTCCGACTCGGCTGCCTACTGGGATGTGCTACAAGCTCATATCCGACGGCTGTGCTTTGGAAATGCACCTCATTCGATGGATGTAGCTCTCGATTTGCTGAATGGAATCGCTAAATGCTCGGGTATTTACTCCTTGAACTCACATTCTTTTTGTTTTCAAATTGCTTTTGGCAATCGCTGTGCTCCTCTGTTCGTTTTTACTATTCTGATCTCGTTCGGTATCTGGCGTTGATGAATGGTATTAGGAAGAATTTCTGTGGAGAAATCGTTTCCGTTTATCATCTCGGCGCTGGAGGCTATTATTCAGCGTGGTCATAACAGCGATGTTCTTGAACTCTGTATTACGCTGGCTCTTGGTCACCTTCCAGTTCTTGATCAGCAACATTCGAACATGTTTTTTGCGTATGTATCTTTAAGCAATTTGCAAAGACGACATTCTCTCAATCAGATGACCTATAGGTGCTGCCTTGCAGTAATTCATTCATTTTCTGCTTCGGGTTTAACAGCTCTCGTCTCTAATGATGACGAGTCCTTGGACAAGGGGTCTCAAGACATAGAGAACTTGCTTACTTTACTTCATCACTGTACGGCTAAAGATTTATTTGATTTCGGCCCCGATATGGTAACTAATGGAGCTGATGCGGTAATATTTATTTCATTTCTCAATGCGTTTCTTAATTCTTATGCTCCACAATGCGTCGACTCTAGTCTTGAGGACTGGTTATCGGTTTCTGTCCATTTTGGTGAACATGTTGCAATTTGTTTCGATTAGGCGTATATGATGCCTTCGTTGTACTATATCGTTTTACCATTTTCATGACTAACAATTCTTTTCCCCTGTAGGCTTTTGCTGGACTCTGTGCTCTGCTGCCGTTATTTAGCCCTTCCGCGCTAGTTCATTTTCCTGCAATTTGCTCCAGTTTGTATGAGTTGCTCTCTTCTCTGGTCATTACGTGCCCAGGTATTTGCAGTCGTTTGCTCCCACTCTCACTAAGAATCGGGTTTAGATAAAGTTATTGAGATGCCAACTGAGTCGCAATCAGCTTTGATCGCTGCGATCGAATTTTCGCTACATGGGTCGGTATCGCCTAGGTATGCTGTTCATTCGCTGCAATTGACGAACGTCAATCATTTGGATTTTCAGTGTCCAGATATCCGGAGTGAATGCGCTCAAAGCTATCGCAGATTATGCCTCATCTCGTGATCCTAAGGTCTTACTTTTCTGTTTGGTCTATTCTTCATTAAGACCATAGCTGACAAAGCTTTCTTTTTACTTTCGTGATCGTGTTTGCGTGCTTTTGCTTTCCGAAAACAATAATTAATATTCTGCTGTCTCTCGTTATTCCTTCGTCTAAATGTGATTGTTTCTCAGAGGCGGCCGCTACATCCTACTTTCAATCAATCCATTTCTGCATTTCAACGACATGTCCTCGGTCTGCTGCTGTTTGAGTCTATCAGGTAACAGTTTGTTACTAGACATAACTCGTTTTGGTCATTAGCTAACCGTAATTCAGTGACACTCTCTTTGAGCCTCTTGCTGATTGTCTGCAGCCGTTGATCAAGTCGAATCCCATTGCTTTCCAAAGGCTAGCATCCAGTTTGATTGATGAATGCGGTGACGACAAGATCCGTAATCGTCTGCAAGCCGGCTTTCACCTCTTACTTGAAGGGCGGCCTGATGCCACCGAGCAGCAGCGTCGTGGCCGGTTCTTCTTCCGACAAAATTGCATTGCATTTGTTCAGCAATGCCGTCCATTTTTGCAACGGAAATAATTCCGAAGTCATTGTCATTTTGAAACCACAATATTTATATCCTCTCTCTACAATATGTTTCTGTTTACTCACTATATCTCTATTCGGATTGTCGTTGTTTTCTTCTGCGAGGGCAGCCTGCGACCAAACGGGTATTCTCTAAAGCCTTTGCTAGATCGCGATCATGTCGTCGGAATCTTGATATCATGCTGCTGACATGCGAGCTGAGCATCGAAGTGAGGGATATCATGTCTTCATTGCCGCGATTATCACCCCGAGACAACAATCGACGTCGAATATGATCGTCGACTAGATCATTCCTTAGTATATTGCCCACTGTGATATGTTGTCAGTAATTGATGTTTTTCGATAGCCTTCTGGGCACCTGAAGTCTTGTGAGGCTCATTGATGCGTTTTGCCTTACATCGAGGACATGATGCGATTCGAGCATTGTCAAATTCGATCAGCTCGGTCAGCTTTCTTCGAATTGACTCTGGCGTTGAAACTACCGATCTGTTTGAGGCCGGACAAACGGTCCAGTATTGCCCCTGTAAGCGTAAACCCATTGATTGCAACAAGATGATATTTGTGACCGTACTGGGAGATCCAATAATAGATCTATCGTCAACATTGCCTCTTCCAAAAGCGCTCGTTCTCAGACTTTTGGGATCCGTGATATTTAAAGCTATCTTACATTAGTCTACCTGCTTAGTTTGCTATAGTTCTAACCAGCTCTTTCTAAATCGCATTTTTGTTTATTATTCACAAAAATTGACTTCTGCGCTCTACATTCCTGGGCGCCCCAGGGGCGTCAAAAACCAGCGTTTTCATCAAATTTATAGTTTCCAGTTCAATACGATTCCGCTTCCACTTGTTTTATGTGAATGGGGGGATCTACAGGGTTTAGGGTTTAGGGTTTCTGCATTGCGCAAAAGTCCGGTCTTATAGAGGACGGCTGTTGATGTCGTTGGCTGATGTTGATGAAAGGATCGGGGCCGAGGTCCCGACCAGGCGTCTCCTGTACATCGGCAACCTTTCAGTTGAGATGACTGAGGATCTTATCCGCAACGCCTTCATTGTCTTCGGCGATCTTGTCGCTGTGTGAGTGCTTACACGCGATCATGTCTTTCTTAGTTCCTTCTTTTTATTTTTTTTTGGCAAAATCGTGTCTTCTTAGAGGTTTTTGTATCGAGAACTTCCGGTTTTATATGTGATGCATTCCGAAACTTCAGCGAACTTGTAATTTTCACTTTACAGCATTTTATTTGGATTTCGCTCTGCAAGTCTCTCGATATGGCTTTTCAAGAAGAAAAATTATTATTTGTTTCGCCTGCAACCTCTAACTGGAACTGCTCAGAAATCTTCCCGAAGTCCCAGCTCAACATACCGTTGATAAAACTCGGCGATTTGCTTTCGTCGAATATGATGACCCTGTCGATGCTCTCCATGCCAAAGAGAATATGCATGAATCTGAGCTTGGAGGCAGGATTATCATTGTCAAATACGCTGATGAACGACGTAATCGTGAAAAGGCTCGCGCTGGTATCCTTCCACGAAACACCTTCAATGTTCTTTCTCATTTGATTGTCATTGCTTCTCTTTGTTTCCTATTTCCATTTGCAGTTCTTCTTTGAATATTTTGCAAAGTTTTTGTCACATGCTGATTGATTTCTCGTAGTCTGGGCACAGCTGCCTCCGGAAGAAGAGGAGGCTGAAGGAGAGGGCGAGACTGATGTTGATGTTCAACAAGCGATTGCGGTTCAGGAGAATCCCGAGATCTGATCATGCATTCTGTTCACAACACGAACCCCATCTCTTTTATTTAACAATGGACAGTTTGCTTCTATGGCGTAGCTTATTTGATCCATGGCTAGTCTGCGTTTTTGAATCAGATTTGTCAGATCGCCTTTTGCGAAGGAATCTCATCGAAATTCTGGTTTGACCCATAAACTCGATGTTCGCTTTCGTCAACAATACAGGAACTTAGATGACGTACAGGAAGGCGCAGAAAAACGTCGATTTGCACGATTCGGCGTTTGCTCTGTATCGATATGAGCAGCCATGACCAAACGTAGCCCGGGCTCTTCTATGGGTACGATCTAAAAGCAGCTTCTCTGTGAGGCGGTGATATGAGCAGATGCCATCACGGCGGATGCTTCGAGACTCCTCGTGTTCTCAGTATGCTGTATCTTCATTAGTAATGCCATCGACCAGATCTGTAACGAACGATCGCACAGGCAAGAAAACGGCCACTGCGAGCAACGGCAGCGGATTCAAATCCGTCGACAGCCCTGATTTAAAACTTGTTAATTTTATCTTTTGTTTTCTGTTTCTTCACTAGGCAATGTTTGCTGCGAACATTACTAGAAAGCCAGTCTGCATATTGTAAAATCGCGCATCCAATAGTACGATTCCTATGAGTAAATAACCATTTCGATGACTCGCCACTTTCATAATGTTATTGCAATTGCATCCAAGAAAAGTGTCTCCGCCAAGAAATACTGGATGGAAACCAATGCCATTTTTCAAGAAAGACTCGACTGGCCTTTGCAAGCTGCAAGTTGATAGGTAGAGGTACAAAAGATAGTGAGAAACAACGAATAAACCTAATAAGCAGTTATCCGGTTCCAATCCACTTCTCATGCTCAAACGTATCGCTATTAGATCAGTAACGACGACTGCATATAAGAAGCTCTGTAATTCGGCCCAAAATCGGTCTATGGGCTAAAATGGTCTAAATTCCGTTGCTCTGTTTTTCCAAGATTTAAACTTGGTCTAAAAAATCAATCGGACGGACATAAAGTTTCACGATGCATTGAGATAGTATAGATAACGGGTCAATAGGGAGGCTCAATTGTTGGGTTGAATAAGATGAGGAAACATTTCCCGCAGAAGACGAGCTCCTGGTGACATATCATGCAGAGAGAATGAAGTGTTCGGTACATTCGAGGATGGGTCGCTGTCACCAATGCTCTCTACAGTTCAGCAATTAACACCGAGAACAAGGGCGATCAATCTCACGGACCTTGCGACAAGTTTAGATCGGCGATCAATTTGATGACATCGACGTCTGTTGAGGAAACCGCGAGGTGCTGGACGATGCTGGGAGCTGTAAAGAACAGGGCGCGGCCGAGGCAACTCAGGAGAGAGGAAACGAAGTAATTGGAGGATTTCCGAATGTTGATGAATTCCGGGTCGTGAAGGAACGCCAGCACGGCCAGGTCATTGACGTTCTCAAAGCCGAATCGCTCCGGGTCGTGACCGATTACGTCTCCGTAGAAGAGGCGCTTGCTGGGTGCCGCCGGTGAGAATACGAATGACGAGACGCGTTGCAATAGCGACAACGATGAGGGCAAACCACGCTTCACAACCTGGAAGATGTCGGCGAGCGTTTTGTTCTCGCAGCGGATCACGATAGCGATGAAATGAGCAACAACACCGACAGAACTGAAACGTGGTTCTGCTTTCGCAAATGATAGAAGATTCTTGACAAGGCGATGAGGATCGGGTGAAGTGGAAATCGTAACTCCGTGCTTTCCTAAATGGCTAACAACAATGTAAGCCGAGTCTGAAACAGATACACGCAGAATAAAAAATTTCTGTAAATAAAAAAGAACAAAAAAACAAGAAAAACGATAAAAGCTTGATAAAAGCAATTTCTGAGAAACTTGACAATCAGAGAGTCTCAGAATAGTCAGCTGACGACTCACTATTGGAAAATGAAACGCCACAGATGTAACATTTCAACGGGACTGGCATCAGAAACATGACCCAGTGGCGTACTGGCCCACTCATCGTTACTAGAGTACTGACGGATGATATGGGACGATAGCCGAGCTACGACCTGGTTGATATCGAGCGAACATGTCGGCTGCCGATGATCGATCAACCTGCATCAGTTCATGTTACAAATGTATCAGGATCAACGTTACACCGCACCATTGCGGGAATACGTCTCTATACAGCCATCTGACAAGCGATCCATTTACATCAATTCTTTTCTTGATAATCAATTCGATGGTGTCATTTGAAAGCCTAACAAAAAATCAATGTCAGAGTCCCATCTGTAACATTAACGACACAGGAGAAACGTTTCCCGTTTTGCGTTACCATTTTCCATGCGAAAACAGCAATTGAACAGCAAATTGACTCGGGAAGGTAAGACCAGGCACGCTGTAACATTATCCGAGTCAGATGTAACGTAGCCACAAGTGAGATCAATTCCCCGAACCGGATCAAGTTCAAGATCAGTTGACGCTGTCCGGAGTCGTCCGGATTGGAGAGAGATCCGGGAGGCAGGCTGCGCAATGTCTGATTAAAGTCCCACTCGAATCTGAAGAAAGCTGATTGATGGGCGATGGTCATTGCCAGTAGTAACGAATCACAGTCATGTGGTGTTACAGTCCAGGAGGCCGGCACACAGTGTATCATGGCCCGCAGGAACTCCCGGATTCGTTCAGCGTTCACGTCATGTCTGTTCTGCAGGTAACAACGCATAGCACGTAACAGCCAGCGTGTAACAGAATGTTCCTGTTTATGATACGGATCCCATATCGGTAACATTCCCAGCTGTCCGTATATGCTGGAATCCTGACAGACAAGTCCGAAATGCTCATCCAGCTGCTGACAGCGCTGGGCGACTTCTTCAGTGAAACGTTGCTCCCGCTCTTCCGGTAGCGGATCATCCGGACGCCTGAATGGAACAATAAACCCGCATTCGATTAGATACCGTGAGACAGTATCACCGTCCGCGGATCGATAACGTCGTTAACAGCAGCGCGTCCGAGAGCGTGGAAGGGAGGGGCTGCGCGACGTCGCAGGATGAAGCCTGCCGCGTCAACAGCAGGGAGCGGCCCTCCCAGCAATAGCGCCAGTACGACCAGTAGCAGTTGTAGGACCCAGACCATGATCTGGTGACTATGACAATTGACAATCACTGAGATGCGCGGCCGATCTTGCGCAGTTCGTCGCAGGCCGAAACTCAGCGAGATCAGCGAGTCGTCAACCTTTCTAGCTAAGTCGATAAGTTCGCTTTAAGGTGGAAATAGATTGGAGAAAGTATCTGGAAGAGGATAGGAGAGATCACCCAAATCATTATATAGGAGCCAGAAGGGCTTTGTTGGCACAAGGTCAGACGGGTGAGGAGGAAAATAACAACATTTTGAAATGCCGTAGTCGGCCTGCGACGGACTGCGCAAATGTCAATGATTGGACCGAACCCCTTCCATTGTCATTCGTCAAGATCATGGGTCTGGGTCCTACAACTGCTTCTGGTCGTATCATTCAATGATGAAAAAGATCAGATCCTTATCATGCAATTAAACGCAAAGTATTGATTTGATCGTGTATAATCTATATCCGGCTCAAACCTGATCCGTCTTGCACAGATAAGCTGTAAGCAGCTACATGGCTCTGCACGATATATAGCCTATCTAGGGTAACCATCATGATTATGGGGAGCACATAGTTGAATATTTGTCGTGGAGAAGGCCCAGGGCGTTTGTTCGATCATTTTACCAGGGATTCCGAATAAATAAGTCCAGGTCGGAATCCGCACCAAAATGACAAGGAATAAATTTCAACAAAAATTATTCCTTTGGGGAATAATTCCGGAATAATTCCTCAATTTATTCCTATTTTAATATTTAAATGGAAGCTCCGGTATAAATAGGTCGATATCCCAAAGGTGGCGATTAGGGTAGAAAACTGCGGCACGGCCTCCGCTACCCATTTGGATTCACCAGATGATTCCGGAACTAATTCCGGAATAATTTATTCTCATCTGCAAAAAAAAGGAATAATTTATTCTACTGAGCTGAAGCAAGGGAATAATTTATTCTTGGGAGCTGCGAGGGGGATTAAAGAAGGAATAATTATTCCGAAATCCCTGCATTTTACTCTTCGAAACTGAGGCTTAAGATGCGATGGACGTTGTTCATGGGATCCATTTCGGAAACAACGAAAACAATAAACGAATTTTCAATTCAGCGCTGTTCATATTCGAGGGGACACCATGCAAACACTTTAAGGCGCTCTGAATTGCAAATATTCAGTTTCACAACATGAGGCGGCGACTCTATCTTGTACTGACTTTTCTGAATTACTCTCTGCGAGCTATTACATCAAAGATCAGCGCCACTCCTTGGTAATATCTACGATGGGCTCAGGGGGTCGTTATACAGTGCACACTCATAAGCAGAGTCATCATCTTCACTATCATCATCACTCAAACGATCAAGGCAACTAGATGGACGCTGTCCAGTCCATTCCCAAACAAACAGGTGATCTTGGTGAGCATGGGCTCACCCTCTCAGAGCAGAAATCGTCAATGTAGGGAACTCCCTATCAAATAGCTGCATGCATCTTATTTGTGCAACCCGGTTACAGAAGTAGCAGACTCGATTCGAGAATGTAAAAAGCTGTCTAGTATGGGCCCTGGGTTCTTGTAAGAAGCCATGCTCGTGAATACGAACAGTACAGCACGCCTGGTATAGCTGGACACCGATCCGAGGAAGGACTGTCGGGTCGACGACGACGGAAAACACCGTCGTCGTCTTCGCCGCTCTCCTACCGATAATGGCAATTGGCGCAAAATCCGTAAAGGCTACAGAGCACGTTTCAAGATTCTACTGATTTATTGTCGTTGATCTTGTAGAGGCATGGTGGAGACGCAATGACAATGAATCTGAATCTCTCGATTAAACAAGCAAGCGATTTAATTAGCTGCATCCGTCCTTTTGCTGTCATTGTTTTTAGGGGAGCGGGCTAGTACGGCGGATCGCCCGAATGTTGCAACAACGTCCTTAATTTACAACATGAATTCATTCAGTAAATTCTTTGAAACCATCGGAAAGGCGTCTCGAACTTTTTTTCAGAATTAAGAAGCAACTCATTTATGGCTTCTTTGGGAGGCGCCTCTGATAGAAGCTCAAACTGGAACGGATGCACAAGTCGTAGCCTGGGTAAGAGAATCTCTCTACAGACCCTCCTGTGACAGCTAAAGAACTCGGGATCTGGCAGATTGCAGGACGAGAAGTTCGAAAAGGTACTGAGACAAGTCCGGCACTTTCTGGTCTCCCTCATCACCAAATGCCGCAGACTGACAATCCGAAACAGATAGGCCTGAATTCCGGCCTCACATTGCCACAATCTGGGCAGAAAATCATCTGAAAAGGATTCTACAAGTTTTGCTTTTACTTACAGCAAATTCGCTGGAAAATCCGATTGATCGACCGCCCAATCGAGCAGCTGACGAGCTCTGCGCAAGCAGAGACGATGTTCAAGGACGATTTGCAGCAGCATAAAGCTCGCCGGGCAGGACTCGGCATCTTTCAGGCATTGCTGACGGAATCCGGAGCACAGATATCGATCGCTGAGATGCAGAATCCGTCCCAGCGTGGCCTCGTCGTGCTGCCTCACGATCTGCGGGTGCATCCAGTCTAGAAGCAGTTCGAATCTATCCGGATCTTCATCACGAATATCGACTGTTTGAATTCCATTCAAAAACGAGCTGTTTTCCGCCCACTGATTTTGGAACATCGCTTTGAAAAAATCCGAGGAGATCGATAACATGTTCTTATGAACACGACATTGTAGAGAAGGCTGAGAATCGTCGGCTGCATGGACCGTGATGATTATATCGCCATCATCGTGCCAATGCCGGCTCAAGGTACTCATATTCGGGCCACAGCTCGGATCGTCTTGCAGCATTCTGAAACCTTTGAAAGAAAAGTGACCGCGCTGGTTCAAGATCGGCGAATTCATCCGGCTCAGAACGTCTGTTTGCATCCAATCAAACCGTGAGTGGTGACAACCTATCGAAGAACAAATTCGTTCTTGTTGCTTTCTGTCTATCTCGTCATCGCTGTCGGAAGTCAACTCGCTTGTAAACCACCTTGTCACTGGAAGAAACCCCAGCGAAGGGTGGCTCCATAATCGTGATTCTGCTTCTTTTCACGAGATGGCCGATCTCCGATTGACAGTCTCCACCCATGTTATTAGATGGGATTGCCTTTTTTTACTATCTGTCGAATCGACAGCTTAACTATACAGGAATCACGATTTTTAAACTTGGTTTTTGCATAGTTTCCAATTTCCGTTGAAATAAGAAGAGGCGTCCGGGAAGCGAGCATATGAATTCTAGCGCATGTTTTCAAAAGATACGATGAACTTCCGCTCGTCCGTAAAGCCCCTCTAATAAAAAGATACGTTGTTCGTCCTGGCTGCGCTCTTCGGAGTCCGCCGCTCGTATTGTTTCATCTCCCATGTCTGGGCTGCTGCTGCTGTTGTCTGACGATGGCTGGCAACGCTGACGAGTTTATCGCAGGTGTCTGATTTTGACG
Source organism: Polymyxa betae (assembly GCA_003693705.1). Lineage (NCBI taxonomy): Eukaryota > Endomyxa > Phytomyxea > Plasmodiophorida > Plasmodiophoridae > Polymyxa > Polymyxa betae. The sequence goes on from RBZT01000817.1 coordinate 21,585, forward strand.
ATAGCGAAGTGCAGTTGTTCAAATTTTATCGTGTATTTTGGCGTCTGACTTGTAATAAATAGGAATAGAAAACATCTGCAGATTTAGAAAGCAGCGGTTTTATTTACATTTACAGAAGTCGAAGAGGTGCCTGAGGTGGATTTTGTAGGGTTTCACGAGTCCCTCCAGCGAATCGGGAAGGATTGGAGCAGCCAGGTTCGATACCAGACGCTGTTCAAATCGACGCAATTGTTATCAGCTTGAGGCATGTTGCAAGCCTAATAGGTTTCCTCGCTGATGCTCGCCATTCCAGTGAATTCAGGACTTCACGATGGATGGGAGCTACCATACGGATTCCCACGGGCGGCTGCGCATCCCATTCAATGATGAGATTAATCCACTATTTGGGAACAGCTGCTGGAAATTACAGACAGCTTCATGATTTCTCTAAAGCACATAATACTGAGTTCTATTTACAATTGGCGAAAAGTGCAGGAACGCTTCTAGACGGCGCACAATTCAGAGACAGTTGTTTGAAGTTATGACCAGCAGCGGAAGTTGCCTTTTCGTCTTCTATCCATTTCTTTATCATCAACAGCCCCATGATGGATATTTTTGAGCGATCATTCAATTTTCATCATGATTTTTGTGAGATGTGAACCCGGCGCAACTCTTTCACACATTCATTGAGCAGATATGTCCAAAGATCCCATTTGCGCAATGGCAGCCGAGGATATTGAAGAGACAGCAACCAAAATCACTGAAAAAATCAAGGATTTGGTGGTTCCCACATTCCCACACTCTAGAAGGGATGATGGAATAGAAACTACATTATTGTAGCCAGCCCGCGTAGCTCAATCGGTAGAGCGTGGGACTCTTACAGATGTAGGGTTCATCCCAAGGCTGCGGGTTCGAGCCCCGCCGTGGGTTAATTTTTTTTTCGATGGAATGATAAAATCGTAGCGTTCTTAAACAGGAATGGATTGGATCGGACTCCACTATTTGTTACTACCTTTCGGCAGAGTGGCGGCGTGCGGGGCCTAAACCGAGATCCAGGTTCTGCTTTATATTTTCGGAGATAAATCAGCCCATAAATCATAATCGAATTTCAGCCCTTCAGAGGGCTTAGGGACTTTGACAATGAAGGCAGCCACCTGTCGCACCAATCCTACAGAGAACCCTTCAAGAGGCTGTCGATATTCCCTGCTGTATATCTCCCCTGCTGTATATCTCACATCCAGCTATCTTTGCTTTGCGAAAAAAAATTCCCATTATTTTGCTATGTGTCCATCATGTTTTCATGATCTGAGATAAGCTCACCAGAAGCACTATTTAAATCATACTGTTCTGCGGCAAAAAATGCCTGATAATAAAGAACAGGAGCCACTGGGATTTGAACCCAGGACCTGAGGATCTGCAATCCTCCGCTCTGCCACTGAGCTATAACGCCTTTATACCGATTCCCGTTCTATTTGAGAACAGATACACATGTAGGCCAGATTATTTGAGGATTCAGCATTAATGCCGTATCAATTCAGTGTGGTTGCCATAAAAATCTTCTAGATAGTGTTCATTGCTATTCAGATAACGTTTTAGTGCTGTCTGCTGAAAATGAATCACTTGGTTTCGTCCAGCACAAGGTAGCCTCCTGTTAGGCAAAGAGTACTATCATCGTATGTGATTACAGGAAACCTGAATGGCATGTCCGATTAAAGCATTCCGATGAGCAGCTATTCAATCGGCGCATAATGAAACTACCCAGTTTAATGACTATAATTACAAAATTACCAAGACTCTGTCATCATTATTTCTTCATCAAAATCAAGCTGGCCCGAGTGAGCCCATGGAATGCTCCGAAGTCTAGATATAAAAGCTCCTGAAGATACTGAAGATAAGATTCCCGAATACTTTTGGCTTTGCGCCATGGAGATGGCGCCGCCTGTTGACAAAAGATCAGCAAACTAACTAAGTCCAATTTGACAGGTCGTCGCAAGCAACAATTTCAATATGGCGGCTGTTTCTGTCGCGAATGCACAGGTGATGGCAACCCGAAGATGTATTTTTTCGTCAACATCCTGAATGATCACTGTGAATCAGCAGATTATGTTTCCATCGCATCACACTTGATGATAATGTTACATTATTTGTCTGCCTATTCATCTTAATCCTTTGCAAACGTCATTGATGACGATGGTATGCCACTCTCTTGTCCCTCTAACCCGAAATAAATATCAATTTCCATCCTCTATTAAGCACTCTCATTATCTCCAGGATCCTTCATACGACAAGAGGCGGCTCTCAACGATCCTATCGCCAATGCTTATGCCGATATCTCGAACATCGGCAGCACCACAGTCATCAAGTGCCTTGTGCCCAACTCCAGACGTACTACCCCGGGAACCTTTTCTTCTTTCAGAAATGGGTGGATTTGAATACGATAAGCGCAGAAATCCATCCACAACCGATCGGAGTGTCATCATACCGCCCCGAGAGCGCAAAATGTATTGAAATCGAAAGACTCTGGTTATTTCGGATAATGAAGGGATGTCTCGATCTGATGATGAGAAGATCGAGGTAGTCTGGGAACAGTACCAACGAAATCGATATTAAGAAATAGCTGACTTTACAATCGAACAGTTTCCTGCCCTCGTTATTCGCCTTGCTATACTGTTACAAATATGACAAATGGGACAACCCGGGGGTCAACCGCCAACACATTCTCGTGTCCTAGAGCTGCCGACATAGCTCAGTTGGGAGAGCGTACGACTGAAGATCGTAAGGTCGCGTGTTCGATCCACGCTGGTGGCATTGCTTTTTGTGATAAAACATTGTATTTTTTCTCACACGGAGTGGTCGCACGGGTGCTTCAGGCTCACATTCATGGTCGCTGTTGTTATTGATTATTTCTAATAAATCATTCCCAAGGCTTTACCGCTGTCGCAGGTATTGCATTATGCTCATTACAGTAGTGCCGTTAGCAATAGATGCTTTTGCGTAGGTGACATCGCATGTGAAAACTTTCGTCTTCGAATGAATTTCGTTTTGCAGATTCTACAGACAGGACCACCTTGATTTCACAGCCGACATCTTGTGAAGCAATCGGCGGAAAATTAAAGTACAAAACGGAAAATAAATCTAGGACTCAAATGCGAATGTATTTTATACAGCTGCGGCATCGCTGACAACAATTGAGCAGCTACTGAACACGCAGATCGAGATCAAAAACTTCGATCCCGCAGTAGTAAACGTTTGAATGAAGAGCACATCGCGTCTTGAGCCACGTTCAAACAGCTCACAACACGACGAAATGATGGAGACCGTAAAGATCTCGATTCGCTCGAAGCAGATGCAACTTTGATGACACCAACAGATCCTGAAACAGCATCACTCAGCATCGTAATGTAGGCCAGAACATTAAAGACACTTCACACTTTCAAAGCCAGCGAAGACAATTGCCAAAATCAAACAGGGTAACGAGACATAAAAGGGAAAAGAGGCATAAAAAGCTTGACAAGAAAACGCATTATTATAATGTTAAAATTATGAAAAAAAAAAACATCAGCTGGAACTCACCGGTGACTTTACCGTCGTCCTCAACCGAGAGCGACGCATTCGGGTCGAGTTCCAGGAAGTCGGGCGAGACGCAGTCCGGGACGGCACTGGACCAAGTTAGGTCCGCATCCAGGCGCACGAGGTCGTCGGCGTCCGCCTGACGCTCGAACACTACCGCGGACTGATCCAGCGGGAACAGTGCAAGCCGCAGCTTGGCCGCCGCAGAATCGAACGAAAACGCCGCCTGCACGGACAGGCGGGCCAGTACGGCCCGCGCCACCTCGTACTCGTGGGAGATGACGGCGCGGTCGTTAACGGCGGCAGATTTGCTGGAGAGACAGCCGTCAGTGACAAGGTAACGAGATCGCAGAAATGACGTTACGCGATATGACTGACGCGGGCTTGAAGGATGTCAGCGATAGGACGAAGGGCGGCGATGATCTCCTTCACGGATGCGTCACGGACTCTGTAACGAGATTGTCGATCAGTAACGTGACCAGGCAGGATTTCATGACGAATGCGTTACTCCGGGAGATTGACAGTAGGAAGTTCAGCGCAGAGTTTCGTGACGAACGGATACAGAGAGCGAGGCACCGGCTCACTCAGGCGCAAAACAGAGCTGATACCGTGAGACTCCTGACCAAGCAGACGTAACGCAATCGGAACTGTTAGTAACTCATCACGATCCGAGGGCCTGTACGTCCACATCCACACCGTCAGTATTTTTTTCCAAAGTTCGAAAAATGCAACTTGCGACGAAACCAGCTGAAATTTACTCTGCATCCAACAACAAGACGATGATGTGACAAAAACTAACGTTACTAAAATTTACGTTACCAAAACTTTATGATTCCAAACATTAAGTCAGCCAAAAAATCAAAATTGTGAGATAATACAGCAGCATTGAAAGTGAAAAGCGCAGGGCCAAACTTACGGCAGTTGTAGAATGCGCAGTCCGTGATGTTCAACCCATTTCATGAACCTTTCTGATATTGAAGAGACTGTTCCAACATCGGGTGTATCACAGCGGACCAGTCTACGGACATAATGAAGGAACTTATTCACGATCTCGTCGCTGGACACTTGCGTGGTGGCACTCCGACCCCACCACCCCCGCAGACTGATTTTAGGTGCGGGCGTGGCCTCCAGATTCAGCTCGTTGACGAAGCCGTCGAATCGGTCCGAGCAACCCGGCATCATCCAGGTGCGGATATCTGCGAGTATGACGTCGCCGTCCGATGAGGGAGCGAAATGCGATTCCAACAGCGCCACGCAGTCCTGCACCAGGAGCTGGTCCGGTACGACCAGGTCGGCGATCGGTTTGGGCGGCGATCGATCCGTCAGATGGCGTATCAAGAGCGTGGCGGAGGCCAATTGCAAGAGAGGCCGCGCCACCTGGACCTCCATCCCCATCTTTAATTGAGTCGTGGTGACATGCGCCTCAATGTCGCGAGACGCCGACACCACATAGGACAGTTCCGCCAGAGTCAGATTCCATAAGAACAGATCCTATACAGCACAGAGTTAACGTAAATGTACGCGACTCGACACGTAAAGTGTCGTTACTTGAAAAGTAAGCATGCGTTTTCGAAACCGAAATCAACAGTAATGTTAGGAAAGATGTGAAGATGTGTTACATACAGGTTTATTATGTTTCAATGTGAGATATACGAGAGGGAGTCCATATATAGACTCGTTACATAGATATCGAGCACAATCCATCCAACATCTCAGACGGGCCTGCACGTCGCAGTCGTTCTGGACGGCGCGATGAGCAAACAATTTCGTGCGGATCTCTTCGGGGATTTTATCATAAAGACGTTGCGCGCTTGGTAACGTTGCCTACGTGAACATGCGTCAGTCCAGGCGACGACCCGAATACCAGATGGTATCGTTACATCGGACTCTACGAGTGTAACGCTGAAGACAGTTGTCAATTGCTCCGTACTCAGCGACGGGTACAGCACCGACAGACTAGCAGGGGGGACGCCGGCCTCCGTCAGCAGCAGCGTCGTGCAGGCCCCCAGGGCCAGCACGACCAATAGATAAGAGTGAGCTATCGTCATCAATGGCAGAATTAGGAATGAAGGTCCAATCGGAAGATTCCCTCATCGGACTGCGAGACTAAACTGAGGATTGATCGGACTGCGAAAATCGAAGAAAATTCCTTCTTTGGATCCGATCTGAAATCATCAAAACAGTGCGTGATTGATCCCACCAGATCAATAAATATTTCGAGGCCCAAAATAAAATCGACAAAGTTGAATAGATAGATTCATCTGGTGAAATACCAATTGAAACCGGTACATTAACACCAGCAAGAAAGACGATTCCCAAAGGCATAAAGATGATCCGAACCATGGTACGAGTAGCTGACCTCGTAGAGATGCCGCCAGTATCCAATGGCGTAACAACCAGAATAAACCAGATTCAATCAAATCTTCAAGAAAACCCTAAACCAGAGAAATATTCCAGTAACAGTGATATGCTGAAGCGACACTCCGCATCAATGAAAGATCAGAAGTTCGTGAGAGCTCGCAGATTGAACCTTTTTTAAGCAATCAGGTCACCGGTTCGACTCCGCATTGACAACTTGTTTTTTTGTTGAAAAAGGTTTAATGAATGCACATGATGTATTCAATTAAGACCACAATTTTTCATCTGGTATTTTATGCGAGATCGTCGGGTACGGTACGACTCGCCAATAGAAGTGACATGTCACAGGAGCATGGCGACGTCATTCTGGCCCCAGGTGGGAGATGACGTCGTCACCTGCGGATGCGGACACAGCGAAGACCGCGGTCCAGTCGCTGTTCACGTTTCTGGATGAATGCGGGGCGGCGTCCGTCGATGAGAACCGCCCGCCGCAGCAGCATCCCGCGACGGACGCCGTGACGGGCGTCACCCCGAAACTGCAGGCCGAGAACGCCATCAGCAAGGTCAAATGCCAGCTGGTCGATATGAAACTCGCCGAGAAACGTGATCGCAATCGGATCGCGGCGCTCGAGGCCGCACTGGCCCAGGCCAAACATCAGGTCAGACTCTCCGAGTTTGAAATATTATTTTTTTTGTTAAATTTTATATATATTTTTTGGTAGAAATGTCACAATTTTTCAATATTTTTTCAAGCAAAAACTCTGCAGAAATGCTCACTAAAATATATTTTTACACTTATAAAATTTTTTAAATTAAATCTGATTACCCTAACCCTAACCCCTAATGAATGTATTTTTGACTGACGAATTTATATTCCTAGATGGAGGCGGAGGTGCGGAACGCGCAAGCCGACTTGCAGGCGAAACTCCATGACCAGAAGGTCGAGTACGACCGCGCCTTGCAACGCCAGCTGCAGTTCGTGGACCAGCTGCTGGCTGATAAGAAGGCGCTCACGGAGAAGGTCGAGGCCCAGGTTCGCGACCACACAAATTTCCGCCAAAACCGATGTGTTTTTTTGTGATTTCTACTCTGTTTGAAAAACATTTATTGGCTTTTGTAGTGCGATATTTCGAAACTCTAAACTGTCGGGCTTCAGGTTGTGATAGCTGAGCAAGTCCGAGCGTCGGCGGCGTCCGAAGCTCGCGAACGCGAACATGCCTGGAATCTGCGTATCGACAAGATGCGCCGCGACTGGGAGGAGAACGAACGCGCCCGGCGCACGCTCTGGGCCAACGAAAAGACCGAGGTAACATTACAAATCTTCATCACTTCCTCTCTTAAAACTTCTTCTTCTTGCATCAAAAATGTTTTTTTCTTCTTTTTGCAAGATTTTTTTATTCGATTTTTATTTGATAATTTTGACAATCTCATTACAGATTATTCGAGCGCGAATATTGAACGAAATGCAAAAAGCCGGAGATAGTCGGACCAGTCGGATAACACGCGAACTCAACGACCGTCACCAATCGGAGCTGTCCGCACTGCGCGCCGCGTGCGAACGTGACACACTGACTCGCGTGGCCGCTGCCAAGGCCGCCCTCACCGCCGAATTCGACGATCGGCTCCGGCAGCTGGAGGCCAATCGACTCGACGAAATCAAGCGCAGCCTGGCCCAACACCAGGCCGCCGTACTGGCTCTGCGCCAGGAGTTGCTGACGCAGTTCGAGGCGGAGCGACGCCTTTGGGAGAAAGACCGCGATCGCGAGCTGTCGGAAGTCCGTAAGCTGTTGGAGACGGAGAAGCTCAACATGGTCGCACTCCGTGATGGACACCGTGACGACCTGGACAAAGTCCGTCGCAAAGCGCAGCTCGAGGTGGCGAAACATAAGGACCGCCTGCAGGCGCAGTTCGAAGCGCACCGAGCCGATTGGCTGCGCGAGTCCGAATCGCAACTCCGAGACAAGGAGCGCGCACTCCGCGACCGTGTCGTGTCGGAACGCGACGCGCAGATCCGCGTGATCGTGGAGCGGCTCAGTCAGGAGGCCGCCGACAAAGACGCGCGTTGGGACAAACAGCGACGTAACGAAGTTGAGTCGATAACGAAACAGCTGGAGCGGGTCGAGGCCTCCTGGACGGACCGGTACGACCAGCTGATGGGGAAGTTTCGGGATGCGTGTGAGAGAGCGGAAGAGGCGCGGAAGGCTGCGACAGAGGCCAAGGAAGACCGGGCGGTGTTGCTTCGGAGGAAAGAAGAGGCGGAGGCCGCGCTCGGAAGGCTGGAGGCCACGCGCGCCGTCGAACTGGAACAGAACGCCGAACAGCTCGACAAGGACCGAGTCGAATGGCGCCAGGCACTGGACCAGGCGCAGGCCGCGGAAAAAGCCGTCCGCGAGGCCGCCGTCCTCGCCCAGGCAGAGATTGATAGGAGACTCCGCGAGGTAGTTTACACTCAATTTCTATCAAAAGTTTTTATGTATTTTTTTGCAAAATGTTTCGAGAAAATTTTCTCGTCATTTTTTCATCATTATTTCAAATTTGTCGCCAACGATAATTTGATTAAAAAATTTGGCGATGGCGACGGATGAATTGATGCGAATGTGGTTTAGGTGGAGGCGCGACGGGATGATGAGATGGTACAGGTGGAGGGCAAAGTCCGTGCGGCCATGACCCGGAAAGATGCCACGATCAGTACTCTGCGAAATCAGCTGGAATCGAAAGAGATGCAGCTGGAACAGATGCGTCGCGCTCTTGATAAACATAAACGGGACCTACTCGGCCTGTAACATATATCAGTAATCTACCCTAAACCTGATAATGACTAGTCACTTGGTCGCCAGACACAAGTTTAAGGGTTTAGGGCTTTCTTGGTCCGTCTGTAGCTGCTCCGGCTACTCTATTCACCAACTATTCACAGAATCAGGTTAAAAATTGCGTTCATTTTGAGACCGCTTCAAAAAACATCTAACACATCTTGAATCGTCACTCTGTTGAGATTCATAGAATGGTGGTTTGAGAATACCAGATTCTGAAAAGTCTCGCATTGGTACAATGAATAAAGTTGCCTTCGCTGGCGCCCATTGACCTGGGTCGTGCACTCATTCCGACCAAGTCGGCCCGTCAGCCGAAAATCGCCATTCCAGATGGGGATTTTGAGAGCCCATCCAGACGAAAATAGGCCAGGCTTTTTTAGACTACGAATGTCTTGTTATTCAAGAATAAACAATCGCTTCCGCTGAATCACAGTTGAGAATCGAGAGGCTTAGATATTGGTTGAAATCCACCAATCCATAAAGTCAAGGATACGATACCCTGGTTTTGATGAGGATATCTGATTCCACTTCTGTGCTTACTTATGAATTGCCCCATCTGTTCAGGATCTTCATCGGCAAACTGACAGCGGAATAACGATCTATAAAGACAATGCTTTATTCACATATTTCATTAACATGAATTGGGCCCTTCGCGATATGATGAATAAACTTTGGAGTCGTGGTTCGTGGATATCTGTTGGAACTCGCCATCTTAATCCTAGAAGTTTTTGAAGCCATCTACAGAATCTGATCATGTTCTGTGATATTCGAGATTTTTGTATTCAGTTTATGTCAAGTTGGTAAGAGTGATCATTATCGTTTATATGCGGACTTGGAATTCCTAGACAAGCCATAGTCACGTTCCAGAACAATGGGATATGTTCCGAGCCGAGTATCAGAGGCCAACCTTCACCATAACAATATCAGATGCAATGGACGACACGACCTTGCGATAACCCTACGGCCCCAGCCTCACCCCATATCAATCGGGACACCGCTCCAGCAGTGGCGGATGTCACCACTGGAACACGACCGCGCAGCCCGGGGCCAGTACGTCCGCCCGGGTCGCGCGAATGGCGCGGCTACTTACACGACCAGTCGGAATGTTTCGTGACCCCGCAAGGTGTTCTGGTGTGCGACCCGCTCTATGTCAGCGGACTGATTCATCCCGTGGGCGAGTACGACGTGGAAGGCCGCCCCCTCGTCCGACTGTATCATGCCGGGAGATGGTATCTGGGGATGCTCCGCTGTCCGGACCAGTTCCTGGCTGTATCACGGGACGCTGATCTCGGGTCGTAACATAACACGCGGGAGATGGTCGTCATGCGGATTTTGTTCACTGTAATAATTGTTATAGAGTACGGTGAGATGATATCGGAGATTGTATTGTGTGTGTAGATAGGCAGAAAGACTGAGGGTCATTCACAGAATTGTGATCTGAAGCATGGCTCGTTGTAGGCTGGATGATGCCAGTGCGTAATGTTATCCCAAAATTGACCCTGTGATGTATCGTATATTGTGCGGCTTTATGTACATGATACGCAGAGCTCAGTGCTGAGCGCATTTTGTCTGGTGCTTTCCCTTTCTCGAGAGAAGTAATCTTCAGATGCGGACTCTATGGTCCCAATCGCAAGAAATCGACTTATACAACGACCCGACGGTTCCGTAAACTTCTCTATTGCAACCACCAATCTCAACGAATCAGACGTCAAATGCGAATCGCTTCGACATCGACAATGATGTTTTTATATAACAGTAGATAAGTGATATCTCATCAATCAGGACAACGTGTTTTATTCCAGCTTTCATTGCTTCGGATCTATAGAGAGGCGGAGTTTATTTGATCAATTTTAGGCAATCAGCTCGCTGGAATTTATACCATCAATTTTGCGCCCGTCTTGAAGAATTTCCATCATTATGACAGTTTAGCAGGATCGGTGGCGAATTGTGTCTTCCTGAGACGAGTTAGGGTTTGACGGACTCATCCCGATGGATCAATATCTCTGATTAGACATTGACATTGATTGACACAGCATTCCAATCTATCTGGAATATGATAGGGCCATACACTATACTATATAGGACAAGGGCAGATTCTCTCTCTTTTGCAATCGTGATACCTGTTTCAAGATGTAAAGGGCGAAGGCTCGATGACGGATGGAAGGCTGCGCGTCCTTCGACAGACAGAAACCTTTCCCTCTTGTACAGTAAAGTGCTCGAGTATATCGAACGGCGGAGTCAGGTTCTGGAAGCCTATCATTGAAAGGATCTCCCATTTCTATTCGGGAATCTCTGATGTCTGAATGTATGTATGGAGTGGAGGCTGCCTTCATGGTGAAACATGCCAATATGGGCTAGATACAAAAACGTAGCCCCAAATTCCAGGATCGTACTGGCCGCTTTTGTGGTGGTGTTAGGTCACTCACATGAGCCGAGCCTGTCAGATTTGACGGAGTATTGTCAGAATAGTACGGTGCAGCATAGTCACATGACGGAGACGGGGCTTCTGAAAAAATAAACGGAGTTTTTTTGTACTTTACACGGAAGTATATTGAGAGCTCGGGGACAGGCGCTCGTCGAGCTGGCCCAAATTCGGGATCATGGTTATAGGACTTTCGTAATGATGAAAGAGTTGTATCATTTGGTGATAAGGTACAAAGATTCCCTTTGATAGGACCTCATTACGTAGAAGATCTCCAAGTGTAACAAAGGGTCGAACCACTCTTCGACCCGGGTTAACTGGGTCAAACGCGCTGAAATCTCTACGGGCCATTTGTCTCTCTCTCTCTCTGTGTGTATTAATGTTTAAAATAGTTGAGGTAAATATGTGCTGTCCTGCCGGCAAGCTCGTACTTCGGCAGCGCATCAATGAGCTTAGATGTGTAGTGCGGCAGCCCGAGCTCGGACGATGACTGCTGCCAGGTCGAATGTTACAGACTCCGATCCTTGCGCGGACACACGAAGGCAAGCGAGCCAGGCCTTGGATTTCGCCGAGGCGAACCCACCCGCACTGAATGTCATGGGCGTGAATGGGGCTCGAAAGGCATTATGGTACTTCACGCGTTTTTCCTTTTCGCGAAAGGCGAGCAGGTATCCTATCTGTCGTTTCGTCCACTTGGCAACTGCATCGCCGGCTTGACGGGGGATCGCGCTGAGACGGGACAAGTTGACGGGAGACGACGCTGACACGAACGAAATGTCGATGACACCTGCCACTCCGTCCGGGGCCGTCAGCCCATTAACGAGGATGTCGCCGCGCGTGGCGGGATCAGCGCCTGGGCCATCGGCCCGGGGCTCCGTTGTGGCTGAAGAGCCGAGATCGGATGCACGATTAGCTAGCATGTCGCGGAAAGCGTTATGCCGGGCGCATCGAGGGCCAGTCGCTCTGCGTTGGCACCATTCTCCATGTAAAAACGACTCGGACTCATTGCATGCCGAACATGACCCGATCGGACCTGGCAGGAGCAAACGGAGCTGTAGAGAGCCGCTGACTTGCCGATCCGTTAGTGTGCGTGAGGGGTAAAGAGGAATCATTCGGAGCCACGCCGATCCCAAAGCTGAAGAGTTCTCGACCATCGCAAGTCTCCGGCTGTCGTCCAGCGCGTTCAATAGGTCGTCCGCCGCTTCGCGCAGATAATTTTGATGTCCCGATGGGATGCGTGAGGCAGACATGAAATCGTGGTCGGCGCTTGAGGGGCGCTCTTGGAAAAGCTCGGTGTGTTGGGCGACCCGATCACAGAGGTCTCGAGAAGACTGGCGTGCGTGAGGACTGAGTTCGAAGTAGTTTGGGAGGCCCAACCCTCCAAATTTCAGAGGGAGAGTCGCCAATCGTCGCGCTTGATCGTCCAAAACCGGCTCCGCACCGACAGACGCCAGCTTTTGTACTGCGCGGAGGAGGGCGGCGTCTGCCTCTGCCCATGTATTGTCCAGGTCAGTCGGGTCGAGGGTACGGAGAAGATGTAGAAGGGACGGGGCAATGCAGGATCGGGTCAGGAGCAGGGCGGACTGGCGCGGAAGCTGCATGATCTGGCTGAGCTGCTTCTCGAACTTCTTAATCTTGCTTTGAAGGAACTGACGTCGGCCATCGACGCTCCCGATGAAGGTGCCGAGGATCTCACATCCGTTTAGACGCAGATCGTCCGCCGAGTGAATCTGGCACTTGGCAATGTTGAGGACAAGGCCGTCCGACCGATCCGTGAGAAAGTCAGACTTGATGACGTTTAGGAGCGCCTGTGCCTGCTCCAGGGATGAGCGTGAGTCGCGCCGATTATGCGGGATCCATATCAGGGTGTCGTCCAGGTATGAAATGACCTCCGCGTGATTCGCCGACGCTTGTTCCGATAGACGTTCGATGCGCGCCCGATAGGCATAGGAGAACAGTAAACCTTGGCTAGATTCGAGCAATTGCTCGACTGAGCCGGAACTCGAGCGTGTGAACAGGGGCGATGATGACCCATAAGCCCACCGGACCGCGCGCTGCATCCTTGGATTGAGCTCCGCGACCGCCTTCGCCAAGTGCCGTCGGTCGATTGTATTGAAAGCATTGGAGAGGTCGAGGCAGATAAAGGCGCCGTTAAGTTCGCGGTCATCCACGACATCTTGGATCTTCCGAATGATTCGCCCCGTGTTCGTCCAGTACGGGCAATGCACCTGGCCGCCACCCTATAAAAAAACTCGCCAACTGCAATCGGGCGGAGTTTGTTAGTGCCAGGTTTCCGGAGCGGAATCAAGCTAGATGACAGCAGGTACATACTGCCCGGGGCGTTACCGTTACAGATCATGTTGGCAAGTTTGCAGAGAAACGTGACGAAGTCCTTGTCTTTGCAGGCGATATGAAGCAGATGCGATGTCCACCCGGACGGGCCACCAGCAGAATCTAAGCTCGTGCGACGGACTGAGTCGCGAATTTGCTGTTCGGAAATTCGGGGGCCTTGGATGCGGGGCTGGTCGGGAAAAGGGTTGGCCGGGCCTTGGGGATGTAGGACACGCAGAGCCTGAACCGCGCTTTCGTCAAGTGTGACCGGTGTGAGGTTGCACGTGGCGATCCGGGTCGCTTTACTGAGTCTGCCTGCCTGGACGGCGCGGACGGCCCGTCGTGAAGTGGATTCCGGGTCAGGAGTCGAGATCGGGCTGGGCCGGCAGTCGGTGGTCGGTCGTGGTATTAGCGGATACAGCTTGATGCGATTCTTCAGCTCCTGCTTGCGATAGCGGGTGATACGTGGTGCGATGGCGACGGACGGCAGACCCAAGAGAAGGAACAGATTGTCAGGATTGGGCCCCTGGTTGAACTGGCGAGCGAGCGCCCCAGCTTTCTTTGTGAAGTGCTTCTGGACCGAGCGTGGCAGGATGCGGCCCGCCTGCGGCATGTGGACCAGGGACAGGTGAAGTAGATCAGCAGGTTGTTCGGAGAGAGAATTGAAGGGGTCGGGGACAAACCAAAACTCGCTGCTGGACGTGGGGGCTTCGGGTTCGGAGGCCGATCTAGGAGAAATGTCGACGGGGAGGGGGTTCTCGGGCGATGGTGTGACGCCGGGGGCGGGGGCAAATTGCGGCGTATCTGGAGACTCTGTCTGCGCGCCGACCGTAACGTCAAGAACTTCACGGATGAACTCTGTGGCTTCATCGATTCGGGGCTCACCTTCCTCGCGATCGAACAGTGTGGAATCAGGCGAGCGGGACTGGACTTCGGCGATCGACGTTGGGTCGGGTGATTGGCAACCATCGGTGCTGGGCAAGGCAGGGTCCAGAGCAGCACGCGAAGCACCCAGTTGGCAACCGGTGCGTCTCCGGTGTACGTCCAGCCCGTACAGGCTCGAGACCAGTGCTCCACAGGCGCAGGCGTATGCTCCAATTTGGCTTGCCTTATCAGCGGTCCATTTGTGACGGCCACGGTGTGCTTGGCTGGCGTGTTTGAACACGTCGAGGCAATGTCGGGAGCAAAGGGGGCATGACCCTTCCTGTGGTACGCGAGGGGCTGAGGGGATAGCGATGGCACGCAGGGCTCTGGATGAGGTGGGCGTGGCCTCCGTTCGAGGGGGCAAGGGAGTGACAGTGGAGGCGGAGGGAGCGGAAGAAGTGCGCGCAGCCCCCGTCTGGGGGTGCGGCCTCCGTCTGGGGTTCCTCGACGCTCGGGTCGTGGACGACCGGCTGCCGACCGGCACCGGAGCACGGCAGCGCCTCGGCCGACCGTCCGAGCGAGCCTGCGGGGAGGTCGTGGCGATATCCGGCTGCGCTCCTACCATCTAGGCCAGGAGGCGGGCACGAGGACGACCACGGCGGCAGGCGGGACGGACGGACCAACTCTCTCTCTCTCTCTCTCTCTCTGTCTCTCTCTCTCTCACTTTCTCTCTCTTCTCTCTCTCTCTTTCTCTCCCTCTCTCTCCCTCTCTCTGGTACCGTATGTATCTAGCTCTGTCTGGTGGACGTTCGCACACGATGCCTCTTAGACTCCAATAAGACTTTACTGAAAGAACGGGCCGCGTGATTCCTTTGCGATGATCTGCTGCCTCAACGCAATTTTCCAAATATTCTTAACAATCGCTATATGAGCGACACAGTTGTATTAGGTTTTCAATCATTTTCAATGATTCAGTTTCTTGCCGTTCAACCATACAAGTTGATGAAGTGCTGAAAAAATTGCAGCAGGCTGAATTCTCGCAGCTCGGGCTTCTTCGCCCCTTTCTTGATTCTCGAGTTTGAGCCCTCTGCCCGGGAAGTGGCCACCGTTTTCACAGTGAAATTTTTGGATGTATGAGCCCTGCACACTTTCTCCTGGTCCGAATTCAGCTTCTGAATGGAGCTCAATGCACTTGAGCTGCTGTCGTGTTTGTTTTAGCACGACTGTGGTTGTAGTTGCAGTTGTTCAGCTGATTGCAAGTCATAAATTGCAGAATTTAACAGAGGTGTTTGGTATAGATGAAGTCTGATTATCAAGCAGGAGGAGATTATCTGCATCGATCCGAATGACACAACATCGACAAAAATCCACAAGATATCTAGCTAGAGAAGTTTGATCTTACACAAAATTCGGACCATCAAATAAAATCGCGATCTCCGAAACCTTCATCAGCATAAGGACGGACTGTGCGGCACTGATTATCAAGAAGGTTGAAATTTATCAGTCCCTCAATAGACAGCAGCTCACGAACGGCGGCGACCTTGCAGGCCCTTACGGCATGGTGCAGAATTCGGCCTTGGATCTGTAATAGAGGCGGCATCGTGAACATATTCTATGTAAATGTATTTGCTGTTATGATCGGCCGTAATTCTATCATCAATAATTGATTGTGAAATGAGTTATTCGCTGTCAATTTTGGATTGGTCAGATAACGGATCGAAATAGAATTCGCCGATATTTTCCCAATCAGTAAGATAGATCAATGACGGATTCAGAGATACGATTTGATATTCAGAATGATTTCCAGATAGACGAGCACGAAACAGCGCCGCCTCAGACTCCAATATTAATTATGGAAAATTCGTTGAGCCTCGAATCCAAATAAGAATGTGTCAACGAGTAGCGACATCACAGCGAGAAAGGCCTCTACTTCGTTGTCAATGGAATCACTTGATCATCTGACAGTTTTTTTGGAGGAATCAACAATAAATGCAGCAAGATGTAAAAAAGTTTATCTAAATCTCAAATGGGAGACAGAAAACCATAATTCATTTTTGAATCTGATTTTAATGAAACTGTCACAAAACCAAAGATGAACGATTTATTGGAACCAATCTTGAAACATTTCCGGTTTAATGTGAAACTGGTTGAACTGGCTCTTTTTTGGCAGAGCATAAAATATCATAGATGAACCCGCAACGAATACTGGAATATTGAATGAGTTCAGATCGAACATCTTCTGGGATCTTCCAATAGAGAGGATGTTGAATCAGAGCACGGATAAGTTTCACAGCTCGATCATCGATAAGAAATTTCAGCGATGCTGTCAGTTCAGGGATATTTGACATCATCGTTTTGATGAATTCCGGGCACATTAGGAAGTCGATCGCCGCTTGTTGAGAACTGCTTATTGTATATCGAAGAATGATGCCATAGAAGACGGGCCCCAAAAACCTTCACGAACAGAGACGCATTCGGAATTCGCAACAAAATCTGCGCGATCTCGTACTGGTCATGGAGCACGGCTTCCCTCAGCAGCACATTGACGATCTCGGGCATGAACGGAAGTTGGGCCAGACCCCGGACAAACTCCGTGTTATTCGATTTCAACATGTCCCAGGCGTCACCGATGAACGATTCGGGCTTGGAGAGGATTTGTCGCTGAATAAACGGAATCCGCTGCCATTGCAAAAGCCTGGTCCGGGCCAGTACGTCCCTCATGGGTCTGTTAATAGACATCGGTACATCTGGCCATAACCAGCTTCAGTAATAAACTGCAGAACGCCCGGAAAAGTTGGGAGATGTAGGAGAGGGACGATATCCGGAATGGATTCGGGCGGAATCTGGACATACTGAAAATAGGTATCGAGAGTGAGCACGATCCCGAGCTGGCGCAGAGC
The DNA here is from genome assembly GCA_003693705.1 of Polymyxa betae. Taxonomy (NCBI): domain Eukaryota; phylum Endomyxa; class Phytomyxea; order Plasmodiophorida; family Plasmodiophoridae; genus Polymyxa; species Polymyxa betae. The sequence goes on from RBZT01000817.1 coordinate 38,819, forward strand.
CAGTAGGTTCTGCCACTCAGCAAGAGGATGAGATTGTTTGGGAAACGATTTCAGAATATGGACGGAGATACCATATCCAGGTCCGAACTCAGAACTAACCGGATAAAATGGGCGAAGTTGGTTTTGGAGATAATGGGCGTCAGGGTTTCTGACAAGACTGGGCCTCCCTGCTTGCAATTGTATGAGGACATCATCCAGGCGCCCTCGTTCATGACAAGGAAAGCTTTCGTCGACCTTCTGCTGGATCACACGTAGCAGCGGTTCCGGAAGATTCTGTGGCGGAACGGATATGCCGAGGACAGGAAGTCCGGGTAAGGGACGACCATTCCGGATACGAATCAGAAACTCGTTCACATCATTGACCACAGTCAGGCCCAGATCTATGATCATACAGCGCAGTAGTTGGGCCTTCTCCTCATCGCTCAATATCTCATTCCACATTGCGGCCTGGTCGTACAGGCCCTGTTCGAATCGCCCAGTACACGGACCCACGAGATCTCCCAGCTGGTCCGTATTCTTGCCGTCCGCGTCCGGTACGACCCCGAGACGCTCGATCATGTCCAGAAAGTCCGTCCGCAGCTGGTCATGGGCGTGTGGAGCAGGCGGCGGCAAGTCAGACTGAGACGTCCCAAGTCCGTGACAGAGCACTGCTCCACGATCTGCTCCAAGATATCATCCAGCAACCGAAACAGACCCGATTCCTGAACCGGGAGATGAACGAGATCAGGTTCTGGTCGGTCGAGGGGGTCGCGGCCCCCAGGACCAGTACGACCGCGGCCATCAAGACGACCTGAACGTGCATGGTGCGATGGGAATCAGAACGAGCCAGTCATAAACGCCGAGCAGCGGGCTGCGCCATGTAGGGCTCACGCAGTTTCGTCGGGACTTGGAAATTTTTGGAAGTCAGGAATTCAATCCACTGAATAAAACCACCAGCATGAATCTCAAACTCGGAACTTAACAAACGCCAACACGATTGTCGCTGATTTGAGTTTTTCTCTGTAGGTGGCATACATTCTGAAAGCCCAAAAAAAGCCCCAAAAAAGCACATCAAAAAAGCCCCTAAGAAAATACCAGCCGCTCAGACAGGCAAACCCTATAGGTGCAGCCTCCTTGGGCGCAGCCTCGTGCGTCTGAAAAAAAACTGCGCAGACATTCGCAAACAACTGGATTTATGAGGGAAGAGTGACCCCTTTGCCAAAAGGGCGATTAAAGTCTCTTATGATCAGAATGTTAAGCCAGTTTCGCTCTGGTTTCGCTCGATATTTCCGCTCTTACTTCGAGGAACCATCTCGGGAAGTAAAAACAATCTCGACTCCCTCGTCCGAGACAATATGTTTGCTGGCATCTAACGGACGTTTTCCGCCCTTCAGTGATCAATCGCGAAGACGCCTTTCGACGGGCGCTGAGAACATTTTTCTATCGGCCAGTGGATTGGATTGGATTCGACTAGCTGGCGGACTTATGGTCAACAGGCGGCTCTCTTTCCAAAACGCTGGAAAATTTTAGCAAACTACCGATTTCGTTGCGTTGCAGTAATTCACCCGTTTTAATAATTGTTGATCGTAAACTATCAGCACGACCTAAGAACGCCTCGATTATGTAAGGTAGGACACCCGCCCGATCCAACATGGACTCGAACCCATGTACCCTATCCATATCTAATACTCTCCTACTGGTTTCCCAGCTTTCACCATGCGTTGCTAAATGTAACAGCCGATAGAATATGCTTTTGCTAGAATTTTTGACATGAGTTTGGCGTGTGTATACAGTGCGTCGTTGAAATCTGTAATGTTACTTTCTTTGTATTTCTTTCGATATTTTTTCAGTTGATTTTTATATATTTTTTTTCATTTCAGGAGTTGATGTTCTATAGTCTCACTCTTTTTATTGCAGTGTCGACATACATCGCTTGGCTCTATATTTAGATTTTGTAAATGTGATCGAGCTGGAGTGTGTCTTGTTCTAACTCTGTTTAATAGAGGGCTATCAAGGTAGATCAGGTGGTCTGTATTACCATTTCTACTCTGTGTTCGAGAATAACCGTCTAATAGAGGAGTTCGTTTCGGGTTTGCAAATCCGCTTGGTTTTACCTTTTTCAATAAATATTTATGTGGTTTTGTCTTTCTAACTGCCTATACATTAATTTATATGAAGAAACTAATGGGTCGTGTTCAATCAGTTCTCCATCTATTGCAGCCTGCTTGTCGAGTTCGTCTATCGCATCGCTTTCTGCAATCTGCTGTGTGTGACTTGGAATTAATTGAAGTTCGACTTCGTTTTCTTCGATAAGTTCAGCTAGCTTTTCGGCCACATCTTTCACGACAGCGTTGACGAATTTATATTTGTATGGAAGGCATGGCAGCTGTTGCAAACATGATAATGAATCCGTAAATATATGAATGTGTCTATTTCTGGATACAGTTCCAGTAGTGAGCTGATACCAGATTGTAATGCGATGATTTCTGCTTCATAGCTTGACGTCACATGTTCTATCTGTATTGAGGTGTGGATCTCAAGTTCAAATATTGTACTGTGTGGATCTGGGTTCGAGATGTGCAGTATTGAAGCAGCTCAACCTGTTATGTACTCCGAATTTAAACTGTCTCTGTTGAAACTTCCGTCTGTCCAAAGTGAAATATCGGGATTTGTGGGAATCAATTCGGCGTTCTCGTGTTTTTCTAACGCTTCTGCACTGGAACTCATGTGAAATTACATTTTGCAAGTTGTTCTAGTATATAAAATTTCACTATTATTTGTGAGTGGATATGATCATTATATCTCTTTGCTGTAACTTCTACAGCTCTTCTGACAAGTCCAAAAGGGGTCCATCCATCTGCTGCACATCCTTGTTCGTCCCATTTTCTATAGTCGTCTCCTAATGAATTGCCCTGAGCATCTGCCTTTAGGACTGTTAGTGCCGAATCTGTAATGATTTTAGCTTTCAGTGAAGGTAAGCAAACAAACACTGAATAACTTAATACAGGATGGATGAGGTTTTAAAAATTTATTAAGTTATCGATATTATTTACCATCTTTTTAATTATACTGAATGCAGGGATCAGGTATAGGCGTGGTGTGGTGGCAGTGAATACTGTATCAGCTTGGACATGGCTGTGCAACTTACACACATACGCCTACGGCTGTGACGTCTTTGAACAGGAAATCGTTGCGCTGCATCCGGGCCGTTGACAACTACACGATGGCAATCACAGGCGATCCATTAGATTCCGGGTTGTTTGGGACTGGCGCTCACCGAGTCGGCTCGCTGTAGCGACTCTGTGATGATACGACGGACTGATCCCAGCCTCCCATCGCAGCTGCTGCCATCACCCTCGGATGTGGCGATTACAGCGTGTCGTTGCAAACCTGGCGAGCTACTCGATCCGTTACGATTACTGGTTATGCATCCAGGCGAGTCTTGGCTCAAATATTGGTCGTCCTTACAACTGCACTCGTTAGGATCTGTACTTTGATAATAACAAACTCTTTCGCTGATATTGGCTCGACTATTTTTAGACGCCGCCTTCGGATTGTGTCAACCGCTATTGGATGCATCGCCGACTGACTTTGGAGAAGCTGAAATTAGCAGTTTTTTGTATTTATGTGCGAAAAACCTATATTGTTGAGATTCTTGTCTTGGGACTGCTGTCTGTGCCGGCCAGCAGATATTCGACAGTTGGAGAGTTGATAAGCGCCCAGAGCGACGAGAATGGGGAGTAACAAAATCGTCACACATTTGACCATGATGAGAGTGTTAAGACACGCACTTTTGGCGCAGATCTTGGGGTACCGGGCTGCGCTACCCAACATCCCGCCCATTGAGTGGGCATGGCGTGTGCCAGGCCAGTCTACAGTAGCGCGTGCCTGATGGCGATCTCGTGCTCTATCTTATCGAAATACGTTCATGATAAACTAAAATATTCATTCCCGAAATCAGTTGTCTGTCCGTACACTAGCGTCAAACTTCATCCAAGCTTAACAGAGAGCGTGCCCATGCAAGCAGAGTAGAGCGATCGCGAAGCATGATCCAACATTCACTGCAATAGCTAAGGTCGTCGTCTGAGTGACGACGATGTACACGGAAAGGATCAAGTTGATGGCAGAGATGAATATTGAGCCCAGCGACACTAATTGAATACCGGTGACATTTGATGATGAATCCATGGAAAGTTGTGAGATCTCCATTTTAATGAACACAAGGGCAGATAGTGCATATAAGAGGAAGAGCGAATTCCATCGATTCAAGACCGCCCAATTCGTGTTGTCGAAAGATTCATCTTGATCAATAGTTTCACGGTAAGGCCTTCGGAATATCCATTGTACGTACAGATAGGACAAGAGCAGCCAAGTCGGTTTCTCAAACCCAACCCACGGAACACAGACACATAATGCGATTGTTGTGATAATAAAAGGTATCAAATGCAGATCATATCGACTTTGTACAAAAAACCGCATAGCAAAGAAGATTACATTGAGTTTCCCTAACGAAAACGCGGCAAGTTCGAAAACCGACGTTTGTCTGTGGATCTCAAACCTGACCAAGATATAAAGGACAATGACATGACAGATCAGGCCGATCAGATATTCAACGATAGCCAGTGATCGATCGGAATTCCAATCGACAGATCCGCACATCAGTCGATGTCGTAGGTGGGAGCAGGTCTTGCGGTTGCTGAACCAACGGGACGGGAAGATAAACGAGGGAGGGAGCGCAACGTAGAAAGCTGGGATGAGACAGGGTCAACATGAAGGAGTAGAACAGTGCGCTAACTGCCTAGACGGAGTGGGGGGTTGCGCCAACTGGACACGCCATCGCGGGCAATGAAAAGCACGCCCGAAGGGCGGCAACCATGAGTGAAATGCAATCGTAGAAGTGGGTTGTGCGGTCGGTGGAGGAGCGGCTGGTTTCTGTGTCGGAGGAGCATGTCTGTGGACGATTTCCCTATCAATTAGGTATAAGCGAGAATTAATTTCCTATATCATAAGATTAGTATAGAGAATTCAGGTTGTGAAGTTCAATTCGATCGTATTATTCACACGTTGTCTTGCTCCACACTAGAGGTCGCGTTCGCCGGACATTCTACAGATCTCGCGTTGTTCCAGATGATCTTCCACTTCAGACTGAAAGATCAACAATTCGACAATTTTGTATTGAGAAAACAGAAACAGAGAAATGGACGTTATCGATCTCAAAATCCATTTTGGTCAAGATTATGGAATCGTTCCGCAAATGCCCGATAGAGAAAGACTTGATCACTCTCAGGAGGTTCAAATATGATCGTGCGGGCTGTGAGGCCTTTGAAAATGTTATTTAATACTGTTCGACTCCATCTCTTGCTAATGTTTTGAACAACGTCCTGGAAAAGCAGCACCATTTTGTGGTCTTTAACCCGTAATATTATACTAAAGCTATCATCTTTGGGAACGACACCTGCGGCAAAACACGAAGTGATCCAAACGGGCCAAATACCACAATCAGAAGACAACTTGACAATATGAGAGAATGTGTCCGGGTCCAGTTGATACAGCCGCGGATTACAGCGCAATATCGTGAGATTGTTTGCGATGGCTATTTTCACAGCTTGAAATGTTTTTGGCAACTCATGATTCTGGCAGAATGAAGCTGTGCTGATCGCTTGATCGTTGGTGTATGAAAGAGTACTCAGCAAATCATCGCATATCGTCGTCATTTTCGGTGATATCATATATTCAGCGATCTGTGCCACGATGAATATCTGATCGAGACGTTCCTCGCTGAGTTTACAAAGACCATACGCGACCTTCAGAAAATATTCGAAGCATTGAGAGATGCCTCGAGACTTTGATATTGGAAAATGTTCCAGCTCCTTAAGATCCGGGAGTTGAATGCGAACAACCGCAGCGGGTTCACGATCACCATCTTCTGGGAGAGGCCATTTGACAAAACTCTGCAGATAACCGCTGACCGGAATCAGGACGTCTCGGTGACCATAGAACGTCTGATCGTTGACGATCAGCGTCAGGTCGGAGCAGGCGGCCTTGTTGAACAGAGCCTGTACGACCTGGTTCAGTTCCATTTCCGTAACGACCCTGCTACTATATGGGCATCTACGGAGTTGCGCATTTCAGATCTGAAGGAGAAGAGAAAGCATCACGAGCAAATTGCGGGCCTGGACTGCGATCCCGAATGGCTAATGTTGGAACGGGTTGCCCCATTGTCCAGCGGATTCATCACGATCGGAGTTTCAGTACTCTTGATAGTTGATAGAATTTCATGATTGGAGTTTTGATGCTGTATACCTAATCATGATTGAGGTGGAAGGCGTCCTGGCAGTAACTGTTTTCGAAAACTACAGAATGAAAAGCAGTTCGATTTCAGCGGTAGAAGATACTTTAGTTCAATTCAGCGTCAATTTGATCTTCTATCCGGACGTACGGTGCTTCGTCGCTCCGGAGCAATCGACAGACCTCCGCGGTCTTTGACAGCTCGGGCGGTGATGATTATGAAAACATTATTGTATAGGCCAGACAGGAATAATGAGATAATTGAAGAGATGTTTGTCCCAGAACCTAACGGGAACTTCGTTTGTTTAGCTCGATGAATCAAATCATACGTTTAGAGACGGATATGGTCTTGGCCATTAAATGGCGCGCTTCCTTATCAAAACCCTAAAACCCTTTCATGTTGGAACCGCGCTTTCCAAATTCCATGTCTGCAGGATTTCGAACGCAACGAGGCTGCATGGGTGTTGTGGAATGTTATCATGACATTCTGGCTGAATCAAACAATCCACGGACTTAGTGTCTGACTTGCATTCCGTGCATGAGAGGTCCGATTGATTTGAGCCGTCATTATACCCAATACGAATAAGACAATATAATAGATGGTCGAATTTCTCAGATGGAGGCACAGCTGAAGCGCCATTGGTTGAATGGTACAATAGCTCGTTGCCAACGAGTTGGCCCGGGTTCGATTCCCGGATGGCGCATTCCTTTTTTTTGCCTTATCGAGATACGTAATTATGTTGATAATCAGATCACAGGAGCAGTGTAACGAAATCATAGAAGCGGGAAACTATTTCTGTCTGTCTGTTGGCAATGGCGGCGAATCATCTTGCTACCGGACACCGCACTAAGACCGTCATGGCCTGAGCGAAAGGCAGGCGCAAGAACTTATTCCAACAGATATACTGGAAATGCTATCGAAATCCTTCACAGTGAGAAATTCATATCTTTACAGACTTTCTATCATGTATACAGCAACTCAATATAACAAACTTAATAGTCCACGATACAGCCGAGAGACTTGCTAAATTCTGTTATGAATCTGCTGGGATACGCAGGCAGCTGAGGCAAACAAAGAGTGGGTCTGTATTGATCTAAAGCATCGCGGTACACAGAACACGACCGTACTTGATCTT